>JANTCA010090813.1:0-13627 GCA_024741275.1 Chironex yamaguchii
TCAGCATTTGCTCATGCCGACATAATAATGATAATAACTTGGCATACTCAATAACCAAGGGCTAAGAGGACATCCTTCGCTTGTATCTCTAGCACCTTTCCCAGGATCCTAGCTGTTGCCAACGGTACCTCCAGTTTTTCCACCCAGTTTTCAAAATCTTTTGACACACTTCCCAGGGCACTTATCACAATAGCAACACCTTGCACGTTCTTCAATTGCCACATTCTTCCAATTTCCCTCTGCAAATCTTGGTATTATTATCAGTATTTTTAAAATTATTATTGTTATTGACGTTATCACAGCATATGATGTTATTGCTAGATGAATGTACTGATTACAAAGCCATATCTTACGACCATAGGTATCCAGGACCTTTGTGATGACTCGTATCGAATGGGCAAGCGACGTCAGCAATGTAACATTGCCTGCTTATATTACTTATGATGATTAAGTCGGGTCTACATGGATCAGCCTCTTTGTTTGTCTGGATTTTCATAACCCACATGACCATGACTTCTTTCTTTTCCGTGACAGTTTCAATGCAGTGATCATACCGTTTCTCACTTACTGGTAGCCCATACTTCGTACAAATTACAATGTAGAGCCTGTGCCACCTTATCATGTCTTATACTATATCAGTTCTTATACTGACACTGCGCCAACTTCTTGCACTCTGCTAGAATATGAGATACAGTTTCTTCCTGCTCACCACACATCCTGCACTTTAAATCAATGTGCTCTTTGTCAATGACTTTCCTGATGTAATTTGTTCTAACTGCCTGTTCCTGCACTGCCATTACCAAATGTACGGCCTCTTTTATGCTACTTTTGCTCAACCATTGCCATGTTTTGTCGTCTCTAATGTCATCTGTAGCTATAAAAAATCTGCCATATAACCTTTTTTGGTATATCGCTTTTGCCTTTATAACTGAATTGTTGTCTTTATGTTTACCTTTCCTTAGTAGTTGCTTATTCTTCACTGCAACCAACAGGTATTTATCACTTTATTCAAAAAAATTGCATTTGATAAATTAATGTAAGGTAAGTAGAGTATTGTAAGTTCAACTTCACTAAACGAAAGCTAATTTTTCAAATGCAGGAGCTATTCAGACTTTACTAAGAAATCAACGTTAAAGCTTTCATAAGCTTACAAACTTTAAATCGTTCAACTCATATATTTCATTTTAAAACTTGTCATGCAAAATGAGTGAATTAATTGCAAATTATAGACTGCAAATGGCAAATTTACTGGTTATCTATCAGGGACCATATTAATAAAACTGGTCATGCTGCTTCCCTTCAAGATTTCTGTATTCTTGACAAAGCTACCAATGAGCTCGACTTTTTAATACACGAAAGTCTTCTCATTCTTAAGGATCGTCTCAGAGTCAATCAACAAAATTCTTCCATACCCCTCTACTTATTTTAATGTCACTGACTTTATGTTGTTTTATATGTTTAGGTTTTTGTTTTGGCTGTACATGGTATGTTCGTTATTCATTGTCCTTGCATTTTTGTCTTAGTATTTAATAGAAGCCTTTTATTCCCACAAAATACTTTTATTAATGCTCCAGTAAATGTTCTCCAATATTTAAGTAACCAAATTTCCTTTTCATTAGCTGAAGATGAGACAAGCTCGTCTCGAAACGTTCTAGGTGAATCCATATAATATCTTAATGGATTGATTTGTGAAGTGTATTTGGTTCATAAAAAAGCATGGAATAACTAGCAGAATCCATGTAATATCTTAATGGATTGATTTTGTAATGTATTTGTTTATATCAAACATGGAATAGCCAACAAAGGACTGGTCCTTTCTTGCAGTACTGAAATGCTGTTCGTCGTGGTCTTAATTTTCAAGTTCTTATTACGACTGCGTTTTCCATCTGATGTATCAATCACAAGAATGTGTGGACTAAGGAAAAATACCCAATAAATAAAGTTCTGTAGATAGTTTACTTGACCCTTCGCATTTTCATTATGAACACAATTATAGGACTGTACTTTTATATGTTCAGTTAGACATAATTTTATCGTCATTTGTCGATTAAACAATAATGATATCAAAGTTTAAGATTAATCAATTTCAAGACTAGTAAAGTGTAAAATTGCCTATAGTCTTTACACGACTTGGGACATTAATGAATGTAAATACTATATATTATATATGATGTAAGTGAGTGTAAATAAATGTCTATCTTATTCTATTTTCTGTTGAAATATACTAAGGATTAAATTTTCTGGTATTATTTGACTGCGATATTTTGCGCCTCTTCCCTTTGCATCTTTTTCTAACATTCTTGTTTTTCTTCCTTCTTGTTTAATCTTCGGTAGTAACAAACGCGTCAGCGTAACAACTGGTTGCTTCCTTGTCCATTTTCTCGCATTTCTCCATCTTCTTCTATCAACTCTATGTTTCCGTGTTCTTCTATTTTTATTTCTTTGTTTTCTTTGCTTCTGCTTTCTTGTTCTTCCTCTTCTTCCTTTTTGTCTTTTTCTTCTTTTTCTTCTTCTTGTTCTCCCTTTCCATTTTCTACTTCTTTTCCTCCTAACTCGTCGTTGCTTGTGCTCTGCACGCTTGTTTCTTTTTCTTCTTCGTTTTTGCAACTAATAATAAAAACATCAAGGGGCAGCTTCGTGAGTCATCGTTGTTACAACCAGTGGAGGAGCCCTTCTGTAGTAGTGCCATAGCATCAAATCATGAGCCATTATTGGCAAATATAGCAGAGTAGTTTAACTTGTTGATAAGTCGTCTGTCCTGCGTATCTGCAATTCTTTTGTCCTTCTAACAATTAACTGATCTCACTTCGGACTCTCCTTGTCTGTCCACTTGTTGCGTTCGTTTATGCAGTCTTTCTCCCTCTCCTTTTCTTGAAAGTTTAAGATTGATTTTAAGGTATCCCTTATGCCTTTTCTCGGTCGTAGCTACCCTGCTCTTTTAAAACATGAAAGCACTTGCTTTAGTCAAATTGAACTCTTGAGGCATCTCAGTTGCTGTTGACCCCAGTTGAAACTATCTCTTCTTAACTTGCTTTCCTTTAGTTATAAATCATATTACCTTCTCCAGCATTTCCAATTATCATACATCATGACAAAAGAAAAGATGTGTTTACCTAACAATGCTTTTGTCCATAAAAGCTTAACTATTTTTTCCTTCTTCTAATGCCTCCTTGAAAATACTTGCAACTGCTTACCTTTTTTTAACATTTCTAATACTATGCTATACATACAATGTCATTACTGTATACGTTTTCTCTCGACTGCCTCATTCATCTTTTGCTACATGCTTCCTTTCAAAACATCTTCTTATTTTTCTTCGGTTCACAAGCTCTCGTCGTTGTGATCCGTTAAACTCCAGCATCTTTTCATATCAGTCTACCCACTCAAGCCAAAGTCATTCGCCAACAGCTGTAAAGTAGACTCCGTGTGCCATTGCATCAAGCTCCCCTTTTCCTCTCAAAATATCCGATCATAAAAGCAATTTCTTCTAGTAATCAATGCCCTGTCGCAGATCATTTCCAAGAATTAAAGATGTAAGACAAAAGTGGTCAAACAACGTTATCATGGTCAACGAGTGTCATGGACCATAATAATCTGACTTCGTTAAGTGACACTTTTCATAAATTAAAAAGGATGTTATTCAATAAAATAGAGTATGTTAATCAATAAAATAGAGTATGTTAGTCAATAAAATAGAGTACGTTAGTCAATAAAATAGAGTATGTAAGTAAGTATTTTGTAACATTAGAAAGGGAAAAACAAAGAAGTAATAAAGACAGGAAAGAAACGCGATTGCACGTAAGTAGATTAGTAAGAATGTAAGCCAAGTATGCTGAATTCAGGGCAAATAAACCATTAAGCTTATGGTTAAGACAAAACATAAGTGCAAAACAACTTGGGTTAACTAAGTCTTAAGGGACACAACTGCACTGCGTAAATCAAACATAATGCAATACGCTTAAAACCAAACTTTATAATTCGCTTTTATAAAATTTGTGTAAGCTAGCTTTCTTGATGCACTCTAGTGAAATAGATAGACCAAGTAAATAAAATTGAAGAAGCAAACATCTGCTTTTAGCTAATCTTTAACGTTTAATTTACCAATTATTAAACTATTTCTGTCCTGCCAAGCAAATGTCAAATATTGCTTGTGTTATTTTCCTCCCGCCTCTCACACTCGCAAATGCATATATACCTTTTGGTTGCTATGTATTTATGCTTTTCTTTCTGGTAATTCATATTCTCAAGAGAGTCAGTCAAAAAAAACATTGATATTGCCATGAAAATTTGAGGCATTGCCCTAAAATCGAACTTAAGAGCTTTTTTCGTCTGACACTCTTCAGAGTATGAATCGTCAGAAAGGAAAGTATATGTACATGGCAACCTATTTATACAAAACATGTAGCAAAACTGGCCAATCATAAACAATAAAGGAAACAAAGAAAGAGAAAATGAAGAAACAAAACATTATTGAAAGAGTCCAAGTGAAAAAAAAGAACTCCTTCGGCCTACAGATTACTGTATTTTTTGTTTTAATGTTTACAGACTCCAATACATTTAGATGAAAGGACGATCTAGCTGTACCAATTATCCAAAAATTCTCGTCCTTATACATTTTGGCTTATTCTGAATTTTCTATTAAATGTTGGCCTATGGCAGAATTGCATGTTTTGGCGGTCATTTTCGCTTTGCAAGTTCGAGATGGCTGTTCTGTAGAACGAATTGATGCTTGGCGTACAGTTGTTGGATCCTGTCACCCAATCTTTGAGAAGTGCGACCTACATGCCAAGCTTCAAATCGGCACAAAAATTCATATACTACTAAGCTTTTATGTGTGGTAGGTACACGTTCTTTGTGAATGGATGGCAAGATCTTTCTAGTCGTGAAAACAATTCTTGGATTTACAGCAGAGAAACACTTAACTACAGCTTTTTTAATCTATGTTTCTATGCGGATAGAAAGGTTGCCTAGCCAAGGAAGTTTTAGGTGTACAGGACATTTTTGAGGCCCAAAAGACTTTTTTCTTTCAAAATCAGTTATCTTTTGTCAAACAATTGTAAAGACAATGTCCTCTGGATACCCGTTTTCAAGGAGAATAGATTTTATTTTCTCTAGTTGCGAATTTAATTTAGATTTTGGACAGATACAAAGTGCTCTATGGGCAAGTGTTCTGATGAGGTTGATTTTCCTCTTTTTTGGACAAAAGGAATCCTAACGAATGTACTGACCAGTATAAGTAGCTTTTCGGTAAACTGTTCTCAGCAAATTAGTGTCAGTTGTTTCCATCAAAACATCAAGAAAAGGTAATAGACAGTCTTGTTCTTTTTCAACCGTAAATTTGAGAGCTGGATGTATCTGGTTAGGTCTTTTGAAAAACCTGTCGCATTCCAGCTCTATTTTAAAGATGGCAAAGGTGTCACCAACAACTTTTGGCTATTTTCTTTTATGCTTCAAGCAACTCTAGCTTGTGTAATCGAGCTGTCACATGTTTCAAACGCTGTTCGCATAGTCCAAGACTTGAAGGAAACTCCTTATGATCCCCTTCCATTCAAGAGGAACATGTTATTGTCACTTTCTGAACTGAATCTCTTTGCATAATCATCTTTGAATTTCTCGTTTACCTCTGGGATGATTACAAGAATGAATTAAAGAATGTACCCATTTTTTTTCCAATTCACAATGGTCCAGTGTCCTGAATTTCTGGCTCCTTGACTTCTTCCAATTGATGAATCGTACAAAAACATGGTATACTTTTCAACTGCCTGTCTTGCTTGGCCATCCGAATACAGCGCTCCAACCATTAAGGCTCACAGGTTTGACATATCTGCTGTTCGCCCATCACCATGGACACCATTCCCCTTCAAGAACTGCCACATGCATTTTTCTCCTACCATCATATTGACCAAAAAGTATTCGTCTTTAAAATCATCAGCCATTTGCAGTCCATTCAAATACAAAAGGGAGAGACATTTTTCCCATCCCACTGATTAATTGGTGCCAAAAGTTTACAATCTTTTACGACCATATCAATCTTTTGAGTAACTTTCATGAAACATATAAATACCTAAGTTCTAAAACTCCTGCACAATGATGCCGAGTTCCACGGCCACCTTCTGACAAATATAAGTCTGTTGCCATATAACACACTTTCCAAGTTCTGTCTCCAAATTCCACAGTGACTTTACTTGACTGTTTTCAATGGCATAGTGGAGTCAGATTTATGGGTTTGGTTAATATCCTTTCTGCTATCAAGCAACTGATGTCATTGTCTCTGGTTTAGATAATGTAACATTACCCGTTGGATGACATTGTATTTGATCCATTATTCAAACCATGAACTTGGTTCCATTGTTGTTTTGCTTTGTACAAACACGAACTATTTTCTTACTTGTTCCAAAATTATCCATCAATTAATTGATAGCTGGTCAATGAAGGAAGAATAGACTATACTGCTTCTAAAGCGGGACCTTTACCTTTAGTGGAGCATTACCAAAATAGCTGCACCAAGTTGGGAGTCGAAAGGACTCGAACACTTGACAAATGTATTGAAGCATTTCTGTCTGTTGAGATGTTACATTTATCTGACTATGATGAAAGCTTAAGGCAAAACACAGAACAAATTAATGAATTTCCTCTTTCACTTCGCTTGGTTTCGTCTCCATACTTCATAAAAATAAACATATATATGTATATGAGAAGACAAACCTGCTATCTTAGGTTGTTTGAAATGTTAAATTTCATTGATGGATTGAGCTAAACGTTTAGTTAATAATGCAAATAGACAGGGTAGTTCAATGTAACTAATAGAAGTAATTTTATGGTTAGGATCTGCAATGCTGGAACCACACTCTCCCGATTACTAATGTATAGAAATGATGAAAAATTTCTAAGAACTTCGACCCTGGTTGTTCATCAAAAGTAGGGTGTGGAGAAAGAGGCCCTGGGTAAGAGAGTGACAACATAGAAAATAAAATCAGTTCTAAGGCCCCATGCGTCTATGAAACTGAATTTGTTCGCATTCGAGACCTACTTTTATTAGAAGGCGTAATTTATTTCGTCATTTATAACCTAGATCAACTAAATAATTGATGCCTGCTCTATTTCTAATTTATAATTTATTTCTATACTTTACTTTATACTCTGTAAAATATGCCAACGGGTGGTATAATGATGTTTAAATCAAAAAATATTATTCATTAATGTTTTCAACATAACCTATTGCAATACTTGATTGTGATTCATTGATAGGGCTTGTACCAATTAAATGATGTTAATTGTTTGCAGATAGGAACAAAACTGTCTTAGCTTACCATTAACAAGACGTGTGTTCAACATTTTGCACACGTCAATAGCTTTAGTCATTAGTCGGAGGTTACTTTATGGACTTACAAATTTTGGCCACACCTTAGTGATCAATGAAACGAGTTTTGCAAGGGATATACTTTTAATAATACAGCTATGAATGTTGCTTTTCTTGTGCTCTCTTTTCGGTTATGCGAACACGACAGACACTATCCTCTGTCCCAGTGCATGATATACTTTTCAAGTCTGCATGAAATCGGTCAGCCTTTGTTAAGGCACTAGTTCAAAATCCTTAACTTTAGGTATCTACACGTTTGAAGTCCATAAGTGAACATAACGCTCTTCTTGCAAGAGGGCTGGTCAAATATTTACGGCGTGTTTTTTATTCTAACTTGGCAAGTGTAGATGTGTTTAAAGTTCTCAATCTTGAAAGTATTATCAAGAAGTCAAACTCCGGCAATTAGTGAAAATAAAATTCTCAGAAAACAAAATCTGCAAATAGTTATTGGAAAACTTTGAAAAAGCAAAACTTCAATATCTTTAAACGATAAATACAGAATTTTCCGCATTTGTTTATTTCTACATGTAACAACTCAATATATTATCACTTGCATCACTTGTATCAAATTTTATTTTTTACACTACATAGAACTAACATAAAGGATAGGTAATCAATGGGTCTTGTCCTGTCACCTGAATTACATACAGATATCAATCTAATTTTATCAAACAGCCAGTTACACAAGCCATGAAATATAGGCAAACCTTACCTGATTTCCTCCTTGTCCATGACAAAGATAAAGTCCTAATGGTGAGCCATCTTGTTTTCCAAGAGTATCAAGACATAATTTTGAGCTTGGATTTCTCACCTGTAAATACAATAATTGTCACAGTTAGCTTTTAAGAAAGAGTTGTTAATCGTTTGAGCCAAGCGAAATCTAACAGTTAATATCTGGGCCGGGCATATCTGACCATCCGCTGTGTTTGGAGAGAATGCTTATTATATTCAAATCTTTCAATGCAGTGATAGCTGAACTAATATTGTTCCCGATTTTTGTAATGATAATCTAGATAAAAATACAACACAAAGGACATTTCATAAATTATTTTTACATCTAACAGCCAAACAGGTTACCATTTGAAATCCAGAAGCAATGTGCCAAAATTCAGGTAATTACAAATCCTTTTTGCCAAAAACAGTTTGGTCTGGACTCTATTTAAAGCTTGGCAACGACTTGCAAATTTAAGGAAAAAAAGACTTTCCCCAAATTTAAAGAAATTTTAATTTCATTCTAAAACAAAAAGGATCTTTAAAATCTTCTTAGTCTGCTTCCACCATGACACAGTTTCTATAGTCCATGGTTCCGATTTGACACTTATGTATTATAATTAAGTAATCATGCTGAGATTCAGTTGCATTTTGTGGATTTCTGGAATGTTATTATCCAATAAAATAATATTTCTGGAAATTCATTTTCCAAGTAGTTGGCCTCAAATGTCCTTGCAACACATAAAACACGAAAAACCAGTGCTGTTTGTAATCATTTATTTAATACCATTTATGAAAACAAGATTTAGAAACCAAATTGAGATGTTTCGTATAATCATAAGAATTGAAGATAGTCATTAGTCCGTTGAAGAAAATACTGCATAGATAGGAAAGTCTCAAGTAAATTGCTATTACTATTGGTTCTATAGATTAATACAGAAGCGAAACGGTGTTTTCTTAATTTTTTTTTCATCTATTTGCAATTTGGGCTGGAATGCTGTGTTAGGTACAGAGGGAAGGTAGTAATTGTCTATCTTACGTAACTCACTACAACTTTTATTCGACTTCTGAATAAAGATGTGTCAATTGGTGTTAATTGGATTGTAAAATAAATGTTCAATAAATGACATCTAAAAGAGCACGCAGGATAAACACGTGGTATCCAGAAAATAAAACAGACCTCTCCTGCTTCAATGTAATTATCATCAGGAATTGTCAACTCCGGATATACGTTATTCAAATACCACTGAAAATTCTTGCATTTTAACTTTTTCCTAAGTTCCAGTCTTTCAGATACATCCTCATGATTTCTGTGTTTCAAATCAAATCTGTGGAATAAAAATCACAAGTTAAGGTCATAGAAATCCGCGATTTGAAAAAAATTCAGTTCAACAAATATGAAATATGACGTTGTAGACTCTAATAAGGCGCTATTTAAAACTATGCAATACAATATCATACGATCAGATATAAGATAAAATAAGACACTCCATAGTCAGTAAAGGAAAGGACTGGTTAATGAAGCTTCCAATAGAGCAAAGGACTTTGACAACAATGTTGAACAAGCACGAAACTGGTAGTCACGTGACGACGAGCCGGTAAGGAGTTTGATCAACATAGTGGAAAGCAATACGAACACTGATTTCGAAGATTCGCTGTTTGCTACCACAGACTTTTCTTTTGATAATGAGGATATTCACCCTACATTTCTTTCCGAGGAAGAAATTGTTGAACTCTTAGGGGTGCAAGAATCTCGCACCCTTTGGGTAAAGACGTTTAAATCAAAAACTGGTCTGGACATTCACGCTGAGGAAAAGAAATTTTCTCAGCCCAGAAAAGCTTTCCTTACTCAAGGTGACTTCATCAACATTTGTAAGGCCATTGCAGAGAAATTGTTCAAGGGAAATCTCTACAGAGTCAAATTCATCAAAAGACTGCCAAGTGAAGTTTCCAGAAGATTCCAATTGTTTATCAACAACCTAAATTCCATACAAACTGTTGGACGGGAAGGCCATAGTTCGTAAGTAAAGTATGTGAATACTTTTAGTAATGCATCAGAATATCTTTGCGAAAGCAAAATTGCGGGAGCCAAATTCTTTCTTTTGTCATTGGTGAAAACGGTCCTGTACAATGTTCAAAGGCAAAATCAAGACTCTGTGGGGACTCCCTCAGTTGTAGGGCATATTGACGAAGGGGAAGGAGTGTGGTCCATTGGCATATGCTGCTGGCTCAGTTCTGAGCCAATTGTTATATAAGGCTGCTTTTGGCAAGAGACAAGAACCATGACAAGAAGAAACACTCCAGGGGAAATCTTCGATACTGTCATGACTGAAATGTACTTCACATAGGTAAAACTCATAAACTGTCTATCTAGATCACTATCTTTAACACGTGTGCGACATACAATTTGAATCTATTCATTTCGCGCAGGAAACTTTTTCAGCTATATTTCTTTACGATCTGTTTTGCTTGGAAAAGGAATTTCGGAATACGAAATTTTAGCAATCGTTCATGTTACTTCTACTTAAATCAGTTGTTCTGTCATTTGTACGTCCAAAAGAATCCACAAGTTTTGCCTGGCATTTTGCACTATTCCCAATCTTACGAGTTTTCTTACCTAGCTAGGCCACGTTAGCTTACTGGCTCATCGTCACGTGATACCAAAAAAGGAGAATAGTAAGTTCTCAATCGTAATACAAAAGCTTTTCTAATCAGCTCTTTTCTATTGACTATGCATACATACAGTAAATTACAAAGTAAACAATCCAATATACTGTAAACTTTACAATGCAATTCAGTACAGAATGACAGTGCAATAACATATGATACAATACAAAAGAATACAAGATATTTTAATAACATCCACTGTCATACAAAACATTGTAATATTATACATTGCTATGTTACAATAAAAACTAGAAATACAATTAAAACGTAATAACATACAGCGTAAAAATATAAATAGGAACAAATGATGCAATCCAATCCAATGCAACATAATGCAATAAAGTGCATTGAGTACAAAGCAACAATACACAATAAATGGCAAGTTAATGCAATGGAATTCAATACAATACAATACAACAAGTCGATGTAATGCAATAAAATGCAAAAAAACCCGCTATCCTTTGATAGAAACCGTAGTACATTTACTGAAATACAATTTAAAGCAATATAATTCAATTCAGTAGAATACAATAAAGATATGCAACGCAACACAATGTGATGAAAAACAATGCAACAGTATAGTACAAAAGAAACAATAAATTTCAATTAAACTTCAGCTTCCTGGATACTTTGAAGAAAAAGTGAAAAGTTATAACGGTTTCTTAAGTATGATAGTGGAATCAACGACCAGAGTTTGAATGTCTGAAGTCCTTCAGTAGTCATAGGAAAGCATTTCTTATGAGAAAGATATATCATCTCAACAAAACTAACCTTATATTGTAAAAATGTTTTCCATAGTCATCCATCCAAACATCAGCTACCCGCATAAGATTTCTACTAACTACATCACCATCTTTTCCTTTTTTGTTAGGAAAAGAGTAAGGGAACCTCGGTCTGAAAACGTGACCAACACGTGAACATGGCAACATTTCTATGACACCTCCACACATCCATATCTGTCAATAAATCAAGGAAAGTGGATTAGAAAAATGTGCAAACAATCTACTCATAAATCAAAAATGTACACTGAGATGTTTTCAACATAAAAACAAGACAAAAAGACGATAAAAGTTGGAAAACGAACGGAAGTAAGAAAAGTATATCATGGAGCACTAATAAGGCTTAGGTTGATTTAAAGCATTACTTTGTACTCATTAATATGTTATATACGGATAATGCATTACAATTTTTAATGATTATTACTCCAACTATTTAATGTAGCATAGTCCTAACTTAGCTATATCCAATCTAGATCATTCCTTTCAACCTGTTGCTTGAGTCATAGCCTTAAAAAATTGAGCAAATAGAAACACAACTATAGAAAATAATTTAAATACAAATGGTAGCTATTTTTGTAAGTTATCACAATGTATCAATAGTATACCACTTTTAGCAACGACATGCTACACAATATTTATCAGAGGCAACATCCTTAATCAAGAAAAGCGCAAAAGTATTCATAAACCAATTCACTTGCTAGTCGCTTTTGTGATAATCTAACAGTTACCTAATAATATATGGTTAATGCATAACATGGATAAACCCTTGCACACATTTGTCAAAATCACATTTTTCAGCCATAGGGAATATCACTGTAATATCAATTAAATAGACTGACAAACACAGGGGCTTATTGAGGCGTCATTTCTAATGCCTGATGCTTCAAAATGTGCATTAAAGGCATCAAAGTGTGTTAGGTGAATAGTCGATACCTTTGGTCCTCAAAAGGAAACAAATTTACCTTCGATGATTTCTTTTGTAGCTTTTACACAGTTTCCTGAAACCTGTATACTTATTTTCTTAGGCCCCGGAATACGTGATTCCTTCATGAAAAATTTTCTTGTCCGCAGTTTGTCATTCTAGCTTCCAATTTGTGCCAAAGTCTCTAATAAAACTTAAATTTCCAATAACAATATTATTGCATGACTTTACACGATAATATCAAAGCATTTTTAGTTGATTTTAAGTGGCTCTCACTAGGTCATTCCTTCTTGACCGGCTTGGAACAAGTTTTGATACTTCGAACTTACATCATAACTTAAATGTATTATGTTCTTACCCGGAATGATATTTCAATGTTTTCTCCTCCCCAAATATCCATTCCAGTATCGTACGTTCCAATCCGTTCGAAATATTCTTTGCTAATAGAAAACAGTCCTCCAGCCATCACTGGTGTCCTAAGATAAATAAAAAGCTTTCATAAGTATTTACTTATACCAAAATAACATGTTCTAGATATCAAAAGAAGATTTAATGATACTTTATTGCCATTAAAATCCGTAAAAACAAGACGTAACTAGATGCACTGGGAATTTGTTCAGGAAAACCGTACCCTTTTAGGCCTTAAGTAAGCAAGTAAATCATAAGCAGCAAAACTGACAATGTGCAAAATATTCAAACTCGTTGTAAAGTGAAAAATATCTACATTCAATGTAGAGTGAAAAATACTCAAATTTATTGTTTAGTGGAAAATATTAGCATTTGTTGAAGTATGCAAAATATTCAAACTCGTTGTAAAGTGAAAAATGTCTACATTCAATGTAGAGTAAAAAATACTCAAATTCGTTGTTTAGTGGAAAATATTAGCATTTGTTGAAGTATGCAAAATATTCAAACTCGTTGCAAAGTGAAAAGTATTTACATTCAATGTAGAGTGAAAAATACCCAAATTCGTTGTTTACTGGAAAATATTAGTATTTGTTGAAGTATGCAAAATATTCAAACTCGTTGTAAAGTGAAAAATATTTACATTCAATGGAGAGTAAAAAATGCTCAAGTTCGTTGTTTAGTGGAAAATATTAGCATTTGTTGAAGTATGCAAAATATTCAAACTCGTTGTAAAGTGAAAAATATCTACATTCAATGTAGAGTGTAAAATACTCAAATTCG
>JANTCA010090814.1:0-11229 GCA_024741275.1 Chironex yamaguchii
CATGGCGTATATTAAATGAGCGACTAATACACTGGGATTCAAAGAAAGCATACACATGGCGTATATTAAATGAGCAAGTAATACACTGGGATTCAAAGAAAGCATACACATGGCGTATATTAAATGAGCAACTAATACACTGGGATTCAAAGAAAGCATACACATGGCGTATATTTCCTTCCACGGGGTAATTTTGCCAACCCATTCCCTTTATCATGACTGCAGTTGTTAACAATAGGATCCTTCAGCTACAACACTTTCAGACACATTAATTTCTCAGCATGTGATACAGGACGTAAAGTATTAACCTCACAAGCATAACCTAGCAACATAGTTACACCTGTCTTTATTAAATTCTCATCATTTCACTACGCTTTGTGTTTCTACCTGGGTATCATTCTATTCCTTGCGAAGGGCACAACTCTCTTCTAGTTTTTGGTCTTTTTCAAAGTATTTGCTGAGGCAATGATTTGGCTAAACATCACGATTTTGGTCTACGTTTAGTTCTTATAGGCTACGCTGTGAGTCTCATATATTCTTACAGAAAATATATTACGGGCACATGTGCCTGACTAAGGTAAAATGTGATCCTCGTTTTAGCCCTCCGACCTCTTTCCTGAACCTCGCGTTCATCTCCAGGGACATTTTGGCTTCAACATTGGCAATTTTGTAAACACACTTCTTGATTTTCCTTGCATTTTCTGCTTTCATTGAGGTTCATTAAACGTATCTCTAATTCCAACATCGTAGTTTCAGTATTTATTAAAGTTATCGTATTCTACGTTACTTTTTTAGTTCATGTTTCATATTATTTCCACCTGCAATTTGTAAGTTTGGACTCTAGAAGTTTCTCGTGATAGATTCTCAAGTGAAGTGTATACTATCTTAAAAATAATATTGTCTAACATAATAAAGCCCCTTTCCGTGGCACTAAATTATAAATGTGCTAAGAAATAGCAAGTGTCGAGGAAAAAAGATTATTTATGAAATTATAATTGATATATCAAACATAATCAGATTACGGATGACACTGGTTGGAAAGTTTTTAATACAGTAGACAAAACGGAGACTCTCGCGGGTGTTAAAAAATTCTTATCTAAGACAACTCAGTAACAAAAAAATCTTCATTTGAAGCCATCGGCAAAAATTTCATTTCTCACCTGTTTTTTTTCTTCTTAAAATTTAAACAATTAAACTTAGAATGAATTTCTCTATTACTAACAAAATTAAAAGCTCGACATCGAGTTTGGTGGGGCCACTTTTTCTGTTTACATGACGCCACCTTTGTGACTTAAATTTCCACTAGTAATTTTCTTCTGAATGCAATATGGGTTATGGACACAAAGGAATTATTAACTTTTACAAAACGATTTGTTAAAAACGTATGAGTAGGTTTTATGGTTCTTTTGTTTCACCTTTCCCTCGTCTTCAAAAAGAGGATAACCTCTGTTAGGATTAAAAGCATTTTCTTGACTCTAGTAACATCTGTATCAATCTCAATAGACCTCTGGGCGAATATATTTATTGTGAGCTTATAAGTGGAGCTTTTTCAGTAGGCATTTGAAAGAGTAATCGTCTGCTGAAAAGGTGGATTACCAGAAGACAATCGTATACATGTTTGATCGGATAGCATGAAAGCCGGGCAAGTATTAAATAAAAATTCAAAGCATCCTTAAAAACTGTTCGGACTACTTTAAATACGCTATATATTCGTTAAGTGTAATATTCTAGTCTTATTCTTGAAAATTTAAAGCAATATTTTTATCTAATTACGTGCTTAGATATTTTATGCGACACTCTAAGAGGCACTATTTCATTCAATATGTAACGTCATGTTTAACTAGTGTAATATTTCCATATACCTCGAGTTGATGTTTCAAGACCTTGGGAAACAGGGGGATCTGTGAAGTTAAAGCAAAGGAGAGAAATATGTTAAACAGAGATGGGTGCACAATTACGTAATCTTTTGCAGGACTTTTTCTTATAACTCCAATCGCTGTCACATTTCTTTGTAGATCTAGACCACGCCAGAGCTTCTACAATGCGTTTTGGTGTTGTTTTTTTTATTTTTATGGTTTCTAAAATCTTATTCTGATCCTAATTGTTACAACACAAGTATTTGTAAGACATATTTACATTTTTCTTTAAGCCTGGTTTATAGCCTGGATCATAGCCTGCCTCATAGCCTGGTTCATAAATGGAATTCTTCCGATTCCCAATTTTTACGACCTATGCGAACGTCGGACAAAAAAGCATCCTAGACGGTCCCCTACAGTCTCAGTCGCTGCCGTAAGAATAGTTTCTTAAGAGGGAGCGAGGATAAACTAGTTTTACACTTGAAAAGTTTTTTCCATTGTCGACTAACCCAGTTTTACCTTTATAGACTTACAAACAAGATACAAAAGCTCGGTATAACTAGGTAAATATTGCCACGATATTCTACAATCCACGTGACTAGGTAAATATTGCCAAGATATTTTAAAATCCAAGCGACTAGGTAAATATTGCCACGATATTATAAAATCCAAGCGACTAGCTGGTTGATGGATTGGAGGTTAGGTGAGGCAAAGGCACTACACTGTCTGAAGAAAGGGAGAGGAGAAATGAGAGATTCAATTTCAAATAACGGCTGCAGATAATGTGTTTATCATAACCTTCTACTCCAAATATTTGAAGAATGGCTTAAATTTCTTACGACAATTACGGTTCTTTGGATATGATTGTGAATTACTCCATCATGAGAATTGCAGGAATCGTACGAATCGGGGATCAGAGGAATCCATAATTCTTACGAAGGTTGCGACATACGAAGTCCAGCCATTACTTATTAATTTGGTACCAGACTTCATTCATAGTTGAACATGTAATGACGTCAGTATTATGTAAAAAGTCTACACGGCAAGGCTAATTGCAGCCATGACACATGTTTCTAAGATTCTGACTATTCCCGCAACCATTGCCTCTGTCGAAAGCTCCTTCTCTGCTCTTAAGCGCGTCAAATATCACTTCGTAACATTTAGTTTTAAGGTCGCTTAACTTCCTAATTACTGTTTTTCCGTTGCGAAAAAACTAATCGAAAGCCTATACGTAAGAAAATGATTTGACTAGGAAAAAATTGACGAATTAAACTGGAAATAATCAAACGTAAATTTGGCCTTGGTTACCAGGTGTTCGAAATTTTGCGTTGGTAACTAAGGCTGCCTTAAGATCTTCAATATCAATTTTTATGCAATTATTAGCAATACTTTTCATTTAAATCCCTGTAAATATAGTACAGTACTGTTTACTTTATTACTGGTTAAACTTTTGCTGCTTTTTGGCTGTTGTTAATGATAAACTTATAGTATTTGTATGGAACACCATAATCTTATTAAGGAATATTTTATCGAAATTTAAAGTACATTGAGCATACAACTGAGATCGTCCTTGAAAAATCATGTTATTCTTGTTAATACGATAACCCAGTTGGCCATACTCAGTACCCAGAAGAACTTAATCCCTTTCTTGGAACATATTCAAAGATGTAGTTAATGCCAATATCAAGACAGAAGAGAGAAGTTCACTTGATCTCTAAGACTACAATACAATCACAAAGTAGTATAATCCACATCAGTAATGAATCAGATTGATCAATATCATCTATACACACATTTAAGAGAATAATCTTGCTCAAAATTTCATCAAAGTTAATATTACGGTTTTTAAGAGGGGTTTAGTTACCGACAGTAAAATTTCGAACACCTTGGAATGCAAGGCCGAAATCGCGTTTGGCTATTTCCGACTTAATCACGTATTAAGGAGGGAATTAATATTTTCGCCTTGAAAATTTGCGACATTGCGCCAAAAACCTAGGAAAGAAAGGATTGGTTAGTTTTGATACATGTTTTATATAAATAGGTTGCCATATACATATACTTTCCTTTCTGACGTTTCATACTCTAAAGAGTGTCAGACGAAAAAAAAGCTTTTAAGTATGTTTTTAGCGCTATGTCGCAAATTTTCAAGGTGATTTTCATGTTTTGTACAACAAAAAGATTGTTCGACTTAATATTTTTGTACGAGCTCGTAGTCAGTGTAACCATAAACTTTCGCAGTTAACCGAACTTTTGATTTGTTACTGGCATCACACTTGTCGCACAGCAATTGACTTTTCCGCACAATGTATCAAATGGACGAGCATTGAGCAAATATGAATGGTTGTTTTCAAATTAAGCTTGAACAATGTCAAGAATGGAGTAAAAACCTTATCGTATTGTTTGGCATGGCAAACGGCGATGCAGGGTGTGAGATAGCATATAAACGCCGAATGAACTAAACATTTCCAATTAAGAGTCGGATGTGTTGTCAATATTTTGTCAAGCAAGTAATTTTTAAGGTACTTAAAATACAGTATCTGATCTTACTTCCCTTTCGTATATCATATTTTTGCCTCTCTTTTTACCATATATAGGTTAAAAATGTATTCGATGACGAAAAAATACTCCTAACTAACAAGGGTGTCTAGTCAAAGTTTTCTAAATGGTGATATTTGAAGGTAAAGAATGCTTCAGCAAATTCGTTTAGTTCTGAACACTGTCTCAGATAATAATTATGGCACGTTAATTATAATTGAGAATATTAAATGATTTTGTCTCGGACGAATAACAGGTAATTAAGTTAAATGATTAAGTGCGACTTTTTTTAACCCACCCTATTAGAGTAAGATAAACAATAAAACTACCAAATATAGTTTTGTTATTGTCCGAACAATGTAACCTTTAAATATTGATATGATCTAAAAGAGTCATGGAAGGAGGAATTTTAAGAGGATAGCTGAATGCCAGTATTTTAAAATTCTAGACGCTGAAAAGCCGAATTCATGAAGAGGAAAATATTTCATTGAAAGAAGTCATAGTAGGCACAAATGCCTTTGATCGACAATAGTCTGGAATAACTGCATGTAGATGAGAATTAATTCCGCTATCCGGCTAAACAGGACGTTAATCCAATCCAACTTTGTAGAACAACGCCTGCCAATTTGATAACAACATTTGTAAGTACACAGTAGTCATTCCTATAAAACGAGAGCGAAATCGATTTATATGTAATTGAGTTTATCAGTGCCAAAAAATATTACGCATGATAAAGAATTGTGTGTTGTTGTAGCTTAAATAAAATCGATGAAAAGCAGAGTAATTTTCTAGTTTGCCAATGTAACATGTCAAAGCGCCATATGGTCTGGATCTGGAAGTGGAAAAATCTTTACAAATGGTTATCCTGAAGAGAGTTGGCTGGATGTCATAGACCACATAATTGGATAGAACTGGCGTCAATTATTCAAAGATCGGCCGTGCTTGGCTCCTACCACGGATTGTCATTCGGGACAGATAACACCTTTAAATAACGAGGAATCAAACATTACTAATTAATATCATGACGCCAGGTTTCTTTGACCATGAGTATCTTTTATTCATATAGTTCTTACGGTTTGAATAACACGATTCAAATTCGATTCTAGTATAGAAAGTGAGTGTGACCTTAGATCAAACCTTCCACTGATCTTCAACTTTTTCGCTTTTTGGTTGCATAACATCTTATTAAAGAAGTTGCAAAAATTGTCGTTAGTAGAAAAGCTTACGATTTAATGCATAACAGTGCTTTTAGTAATGGACATTTATTTCAAGGTACAATGACTAATACTAAGTGTGGATCAGACAAATTGCAATTATTTCTAACACGAGGAATACCATACAAAAGAAATTAAGTTTGAAATTGTCTTCAATAACTGAAGTATGACGTAAACTTACTGAAACCTACTTCTGTCTATCGCTGTTAAGGCCGTGGAAAGAAAGAATGATGAGTAAAAGTCCAGAGACTAGAACCAAGTCAATTTGAAACAAGGCCGAAAAGCGCGGCAAAATGAAATCTGTACTTGAAGAGTACAAATAAAAAGGGGAAATCTTTCAGTTTACAGAACGCTTGTTGTTCCAAACATTACTTGTTTGCGCCAAAATACAAAAGTAAACTAAAATTGATGGAATTTATAGAGCAATATTAAGTACTGATGAACAACTTTAATGTGTTCATGTTACTCAAGGTGTTTGCTAATGTGTACTATTTTATCTCAACCTACCCTAGTGCCCTCATTCTGCCTATCTTGCAATGATTATTAGCACAAAGATAAAAAATGTGATCAAAGCTTGACTTGCACATAAAAGTTTATTAGTATCTAAAGTGACAGAATTCACTTATCAACAACCAAAATACTGCACCTCTATTTGCTTTCCTTTTTTATTTTTACGGCTCCCTAAGGAACTTTGTATAAATTCAAACTTGTTTTAACTTGCTATTTTTTACTGCTTTACAACAGCTGTGCTTCATTTAACTTTCATGCTATGAATTCTTGTAACATGCTTTTCATATAACGTTAAGTTAATGTTTATCATCATGCACTTCTCTTCAAATGTCAAAATTGTTTGAGGAGATATTACAAACATAAAGTAAGTTTTATTTTAATTTGAATTCTTAATGAATCAGTTTTAAATGTACCTCGGACAAGTATATGACAAGGCAATTTAGAAAATGTACCTTGAACAATCATTTGAAGAAAAAGTATTCAAAAATATTAATCTCTAGGTTTGTAAATATCGATCTTCTGTCGGGTGCATAAGATGTTCGGGTTCGATGATTCATACAGTTTTCAAAGCTACAATTTTTACACTTAATCAATAGCTCAGTTATTACATTTAAGCATTTACTTTACTTATAGAAGACCGTAAAGATCATCACAACCAACAAGACATTTTTAATGTTGGATTAAATTATAAATAAGAAGATAAGGACATTTTTGACCACATAACACTCCAATATATTAGACATAGAAATGATACGTAATAACTCTTCAATGCTAAGAATACTTCAAAACAAATTCTTCCTATAAAATGTCTGTCTTTCCTGTGTAAAATATTACATAAAATTCTTATAATTTATTATTTAAATTGCCAATAAGCATACCTGACATTCAGTGCAATGGAGTGGATGCACAAAAACTATAGCCTTATCTCCTATATTGTGATATAGCGTGGTAGTATAGACAAAAAATCTAGACTGTGGATTTTAAAACCTGATTATTTCCGCCAAGGAAGAATTTTTTTCGGCCGCGTTTGTGTTTGTCTGTTTGTCTGTCTGTCAGCAGGATTACGCAAAAATACTGGACGGATCCTCATGAAAGAAATCTGATGATCAGTCTTGATCTAAATGAAATCCCATTAAATTTTGGGATCGAGCCGGATCACCGTGGGGAAAATCCATGTTCTTTCAATAATCATACTGGCTTGGCGGAGGATTTCTCTAAAAGAGTGATTCTAGTTACCTCCGCCAAAAAGGTATTCCTTTCAGCGGCAATTGTTGGTTTGTCTGTTGCGCAAAAAGTACCGGACAGATCCTCGTGAAAGAAAGCTCAGATGACTAGTCTTCATCAAAGTGAGACGCCATTAAATTTTTGGCTCGATATGGATCAGCGTCTGGATACGTCGAAATTTGGTTTTTCTGTTTGTCTGTCTGTCAGCTGGATTATGCAAAACAACTTTACGGATCCTTAGGAAAAAAACTCAGATGATCAGTCTTGATCCAAGTGAGATCCCATCAAATTTTAGGATATATCCGAATTACCATCTGGATAAAAAAAAATTCACCCTTAAATAGCAAAATCCTTATCTCTATTCATTGGTTGATTTTGAAAAAATTATTTCTGCGTCAATATTTCGCCGACTAGAAAGTGGTTGTATCGTCTGACATATATAACATAACCTAAGATGTAAAGCCACTTTGTTTTTGTCTGTGACCCTCTCAGCCTTGACGACGTTCAGAAGACTGATTGTCTTGACGAAATTAATTATCACTTATGCAATTTAAATATCGAAGAGAGTTCTTACCTTTCTGTAATTACAGGCAAATAAAATTATATGGCTTGACTACACCCAGAGGAATGACCAGGATTATACTGACAACATTGAATATTTAGCGGGATACGTGGAATAAAGGTAAAAAACGCATTCTGGTGACACAGCAAGTCTGTTGGCTAATAAAGAAATATTTGAATTATTTAGAATAACTCAGTCAGCTTAAAACATCCCAATGCTATCAGGTGGGATTCCCATTTCTGGATATTCAAATGTCATGTAGAAATACGCGTCATAGTCACAAGGCTTTGCCAACGATAATTTCCTCGCTAGTAGTTGTTTCAAAAATATATCATTACCAAATATGGACAGGACTAAGCGTCATGGCAACTGGGTTATCCCCACAAGGATGTACTCACTAATTTTGTTTTTATGAAGGTATCATTACTAAAAATTTAAAGTGGTCAGAAGTCTGGGGCGGGTCAGGCTACCAGAGGATGTTAAAATGTCAGAGCAGTATATTATCAACTTTGTGAGTTAATTTGCAAACCAGCAGATAAAGAAACAAATAAATGCTTATGGAAACATAACAACCTTGACAGAGGTAATGGACAAAGAAAATAATGTAAAATAATAAAAAAGTTCCATTTTCTCTAGGTTCATTTCCACTAATTGTTTACACCTCTCTCCTACACTGAATATTTAAAAGCTGTATTTAAATCTATTAATTTTCATGACGCTGAATATTAAAACGTCCCGTATAGTAAATGTCATATATCTTTGCAACTATAAAATCTTCGTACATTTTCTTCATAATAAAAAAAAGTAAATGAAAAACGTGGAGACTCATAAAACTCGATCATTAAAATCATTCAAACCTGTAACTTCAAGTAATAATAAGATCAAGACAAAAACACATTTCTTGCAGTAAGGCATCTTGTGAATTATTTATGAGTAGTGGCTTTTTGAGAATTCGTTCTCTGCTGAAGCTAAAACATTAAAGTTTAAAGCAATATGATAACACTAATCTACGTTTCAAAGGAAATGAAAGCCGGACTTTGCTCCTCTGTGTATTCTTCGTATCACTTATCTGTCTACAAATCAGTAAAATCCCAACATAGTTTACAGTACTATTGATTTAACTCTTCTATTTTGTCTCAAATGTCGAGATGGATAATGACCAAGGAAGTACTGACTGGAATATTTTATGCACTAACACCAGAGTAGTCACACAGGTCTCTTTTACATTCATCGGGTAATTTCTAAGATCAAAATCTATTTTGTATTGAAATTAAAAGATTGCGAACATTGCAGCCGACGGTTACTTAAATAAGAGTGTCTAGTAAATAATACAATATACCTAAGATATTTGTCTAACACTAAATTATTTTTCCTTTACCTCTTTCTTCCTTTCTCTCTCTCTCTCTCTCTCACTTTCTTTCCTTTGTCTATCTCTTTTCTCTTTTCCTTCCTTTGTTCGTCCTTGTTTATCGCCTCTTATCTTTTTATCTTTTTGTCCCTCTCTTTCCTTTCTTGTTACTTCTGTTTTGATTATTCTATCTTTTGATAAGATAACTCCCTATCTTTTGATTATTCTTTTTCTCTCTCTTACTCTCTATCTCTTTTTCTCTCTCTCTCAAACACACAAACACACACACAGAGTCCGAATGTTCTTCTAAATTGTTGGCTGTAATGTTCATAGAGCTGCACTACTCATTCTACGATGTTATTAAAACTTCTCGAACACGTCTGACTTGCTTTCCCTTTAAACTCCTCAAGTTTCTGACGAATTTTTTTTATCATTGCTAGTATACACCGCTTCTTTTGCATTGTTGGTATCTGTTGACCATAAAGTAATCAATTAACGACAGACTCTCAGCACGGGTTTTCCTCCATTTCACTTGAGATATCTTAGCATTTTTTTTCATGCATTACAACTGGGTAAAAGCCAATAAGGCTTCCATTCTAAGCTTCTGATCCATGAGGCTTTTGTGCATATTCCAGAAAACAGTCTGTTGCCATTGCCACGTTCATGCTTTACTCGAAACTTGTGTTTATTGAGAAAGTACTGCAATTATTGCCTCCGATGACTTTTAAAACCAGCTAAAGAGTTGCTGAGACGTTTTACACACAATACAAAGACAAGAGACGAGTACTGCGATATAGTTTAAAACAAAGTCGTATTAAGTGCGGTGTATCTCAGATGCAAAATATCTCAAACAGTACTCTGTTTGGTTCGTTTTCTATTAATTTTAATTTGTAACTATATCTTCGATGCTGATTCGTGCCTTATGTCATATCATGTTATCATTTATTCTCATCTCTGATATTTACTTCTACTACTAGTTATTCTCTTATAGTTTTATTCTATTTGTCGTTCAATTTATACATAACCTTGCATATTCTATTTTCGTAATATGTTAGTTTTTATCATCTACGATTTAGTGCAATATGTGTTTCGTTCTCATGGTTTGTTTGGCATTCTGTTGACCAGGCTACTGACTTTCAAAGACTGCAGATAACTATGGTATTGAAACTTTTATCATCAGAATAAGTCACAACTAACAAACCCAAGGGGAGCGAATCTTTTATATTTTTTAAAAAGAGTGTAGCATTCTCTTGTACTTTGTATCTCAATTTAAAGAATTCGAGGCATTCTTCGCAATTAATCTAAAATGACTTCTTTGATATGATTGATAACGACGTCATTGTCCATGTCTAAAGGAATTTATGTACTTGTTGACCAATCTATTTATGTACTTGTTGACCAATCTATTTATGTACTTGTTGAACAATCTATTTATGTACATGTTGACCAAGATACCGTAACGAGAATAGATCTAAAAACTGCTGGAGTGTAAAGTTTATCTATACCTAAACAAGGTACTGACATTTTAACTGATTGTTGCACTTAGTATCTCAACCAGCGACCTCAAGTAACAATTAAACTATATTCATGGGACCAAAGAGCAATTTATTGCACAATATTGGTAAAGTCAACTGCCTTAAATGAGCAAATATAATTCTGACTGGCTGACAAGTCAGGCTACGTGAATGCGCCTAGCTTCACTGAGGTCCTCTGAGGAATTGAACCCGCATAATTACGACTTAAGGTAGTTACAGGTATCAATCCTCGAATGATGTAAATTTATTTGACTACGTCAGTTTCAAACCTGGGCCTCTTGACTGCAAGATACGAAACTTTAGAGTGGAATAGCAAATGTCGAGAAAATATGTCACTCATACCCAATTTTCCCCTCTCGCTATCGAATGTTTGTATATTGGTGTATACTCTTGCAGTTGGTATATGTTTGTATATTGGTGTATACTCTTGCAGTTGGTATATGTT
>JANTCA010090815.1:0-13626 GCA_024741275.1 Chironex yamaguchii
TACTCTGAGGAGTGTCAGACGAAAAAAGCTTTTAAGTATGATTTTAGCGCAATGTCGCAAATTTTCAAGGCGATGTTCCTAACTAAAATCTCATAAAAAGAGCTTGCGGTTATTGCCTAGCTTGAACACATCTACTAATATTATCTGCAATATAGCGCTCATTACGTCTTTGGACCAGATCCTCAAGCCCCTCAGGCAACATAGCAGCTCTCAAATTGCTATGAATTATTTTTACTTTGCTGTGTGTTCGCTCACACGATGCCACCCTAACAGGCAGGGTAGCAACAATTGTGATTGTGCGAAACAACAACACCATACAATGTTGACAAATCATCCTTGCTAAAGACATGAAGAGGTGACGGCAAACACATCCATGGCTTCAATTTACCGTTCTTTTCTTCTAAATCTTTTTGATACTGTTGATATTCCAATCACGGCATTACTGAGATCTAGAAAACAAGAGATAATGCTGTCCAACGCGATTGCTGTCAAGCTTATAGAACGTGGCTATAACTTCAACCTTTGGTAAACGTTCTTGAGACAGATGGCTTGGATGGAAGCTGCTGCATTCAACATCAACTCACATGCTTTATTTGAAAAGCGTTTCTTCAACTCAATCAGCATTCTATCCAATAATGAAAAGTACAGCTCTCGACTGAAACATTTCAATACCGACTCATTTAATGGCCTGTTATATGGTACACTTGGTGGGTCAAGAATGGTTTGGCCATCTCTCCAAGGAGCTGGGAGGGGACGCTTGGATGATGTGGTGCTGAAACCAACATCAACCACATGGCTGCCCAATTTGTTAGCAATTGACGTTGCTTTGACAAGGAAGGCGTCAAACTCCACTTCAGACCGAAATGATTCGAGTGTGGCTGTTAGATCTTGGATGTCTGCGACTCCAGATGTGAGATCAATATCCTCGTTCTGTAAATATTCTGATGCATATTGACTCGGCAAAAAGCATTGTTGAAGTATGAGGCACGCTGCGACAAATGCTTCAAGCGAACCAGCAAGCCAGTGTGGTAGTGTGAGTAACATAATGATGACTATGGTATGAATTGAAATATGAGAATGGAGGACAAATGAATCAATGAATGGAGGAGAAAGAAAAACAGGCCTAAGCAGAGTCACTACACAACATCTCAATCCAATATAACAAATTGTAAACGACCATGATCTTACATTACACAACTTCGTTCATCTCCCCTCCCCCGACCATCTTCTGTTCGGATTTCGAGGAATTGGAAATTCAATCTTGGCGACAACTGGGGGGACGCGTCACCCCAGCCCCCCCCCCGTGGCGCCGCTACTGAGATCGTGTTATCTATGAGTTTAAACCATGCAGTATGCAGTTAATGCCCATCCACAGGGCCACCGAAAACGGGCAGGGGGCAAGTTGCGCAGAGCCTAAAGACTAGGGGCCCTCATAAAGTATTAAAGAGCAAAATTTTTGTTCTTAGTCGAAAGTGAAGTTAAGTATGTCAAAGTAATCTAACTTCGAAAAGTAGGCCGTTGTGCTTTAAAAAAGGCATGATCAAGAAAAGATGTTTTCAACAGCAAAAGAATGTAGTAATTTTCAGAGAGGAAATTTCCAAGAGACAAAGACTGTCACATGTCTATAATATCCGGCGAATGCTCTCGTATTGCAATACCACATTCAAGACCGTACACAGGAGATTTTCAGCCGGTAGGGGGGCAGTTGGGAAAATTTGTTTGACCCTCGTCTTTACATCACCAGAAAAAACCTTTTTATACGCGAACAGAATGATTAGGTGACATCTTTAGGCATATGCTAAGTTGTGGGATAATTCTTTATGACTTCAGAAGTCCTTATCAAAAACCTTAAAGGGAATTGAAAATTTTTGGGGGGGCAACTGTCCCCCCTGCCCCTCCACTAAGTACGGCATTGACCACATTCATGCTTGTCCATGGAATCATGAGAATACCCTGTTCACTGACAATCAGCTTACAATTTAGACCCCTATCACTGACCTTCTGTAGCCCTTCAATATGTAAATATCACATTTTGTAGAAATCACTGATAATTTAATGTCATTAAAAATGTCAGCATAGAGTTTCACAATAAAAATAAAGTAATACGGTCGCATTCCCTTTTCTCTCTTTTATGTACAGGCTATTTCCTTTTCAAGCACAGGCTTTATTATATTTTTCTATTTATTCATTCATTCATTCATTCATTCATTTCCGTAGTCTGGTCCACCGTAGGGACACTGCTGCTGTCTTGGCAACCACTTTTCTCCAATCCATTCGGTTTTCTTCTCTCCTCATTGAGTCAGTCCAGGCCAGGCCTATCCACTCTGGGATGTTGTCCTCCTACTGCTTTCTCTGTCTGCCTCTTTTTCTTTTGCCTTTTCTTTTTTCTATATATTCCAATAAAGTCTTACAATAGATTTGATCAAACATATGGGAAAAAGTTGAAAATGTGTGTCTAATACGTCACATTTAAGTATCTTCGAAGCAAGTGTCAACACAACACAGTATAACTTGAATATAGCATACCCATAGCTAATTAAAAGTTGTATACATAAATATGCCTGATAACTGTTAAATACCTTCTATGTATAAAGAAAGGTAGTGGGGCCCCTGGAATGACATAGGATGGGATATGTAAGGATTGAAGATATTGCAAGTGTACCTTGTCATTTCTAAACAACTTGTTCTTTCTGATTATATACCAACACCAGGAAGTTTGAGCGCAATAGTTATAATTGTGACAATAGTTATAAAGTATATACTATGCGGTATATTCTAGTGTCAATGGTGAATTAAATCAGAGGATTATTCACTCATTAAATTTTTCTGGATTGTTAAGCATGCCATTGAACTCTGCAGATCTTGATTTGTAACACACCAAACCAATACCAATATGGCAAGAGAAAAACTAAGTAAATACAAGCCAAACTATAAACTTCATTTGCTGTGTTGTGAGTAGGGTGGTGAAACTACAAGTCACGTTTTCATATGTTGTCAAGTTGAACTGCAACAGATTATCTTTTCTTAACAGAGAGGTTTTCCAGGAAAACATCTGTTGAGGGGTCGTTTACCCTCACAGACCAAGCTTTTCATTCTAGAAATAAAACTTGCTTAGACCTAGGCTAGCACAGTAGGAAGCATAGAATGGAGTGTCCACAATTAGCAGGCTTAACTTATTATTATTCTCTTCTTCTTCTTCTTCAAGTGCCATGTCCCACAAGGACGTTGGTGATCATGGACTTCCACCTTTTCCTATCTAATGTACTCATTAACAGCTCTTGCTCTGTAACATTCATCCATCTGCTTAGGCTGGATATGTAAGTTAATCTTTGCCTTCCTCTCAGTATTTTTAAAATTCTTCGTCTCATTCCACTTAAGTTAGTTAAGAACTGGGAATTTTGCCAGAGTAGATATTTTTGTTTTTATGGACAGAGTCTACCATACCATGGAAAAACACTAGAAACCATCCATTTTTTTCAACAGTATTACAAAGACTCTTCTTAAGTTTATTAGAACTGAAATCCTCTGTTGCAGGTCACCCATCAATAGTACTTCAAAGTACAATATTGCGATAAAGTCTAAATAAATTGCAAAAGTCTCCGATCACTTGAACTTAATACTGCAATGTCTATTAACTACTTTTATCCAAGTGAGCTAATCTGTAAGGATTTGTATAGTAATCTGTATAATTGACAATAATCCTTAACACCGCTTTCTACTTGTAAAATCCTGAAAATCTGACCCTTTTTTTATAGTTTTGCTGACATTCACCTAAAAATATACCCTTTTTTCTAAATCCTAGGTCCTTGAATTGTGGTGATTTTATACCTCTTTCTCACTGATTTTATGGACATGCAAGATATACGTATTCCCATCATATTGCACCCGCCGGGCTATAATCGTGTGTAGAAATTATGTTGCTGAAAAGCTAACGACTGCGTAATGACATCGGTCTCTACAAAATTAAGTTGGCCAAGCCAATAGTATTTGCTGCTCATTTAGTTGTGTTAAATCTAATTAAAAGTTCAAAGCTGCAAAGCGAAAAGAAAAGTCATAGGGACTGGAAAATGAATCGAAGCAAAAAAGATGTTTTCAGCAGTTTTCAGTTGGGGAAAATTACTAAGAGGAAGATGCCAGAAAAGCAAGAACGGCGAGTTTTGCCTTCGACTGATATAGAAGGGCAGAAGGACCAATCACGTAAGGGAGAGTTGAAAAAGTTATCGAGTGAAGTAAACTAAAGAAAATCGAAAGAGCGGGTGACCACTTCCCTCAATAACAGTCAACCATACAGAAATGCATGGCCTTGAGAGAAAAGAAGGTATACAAAATTTCATCGATTGATAAGGATAGCGAAAAACAGGGCACTTGCAATATTGAATTATATTTATGAAAAGAAGATAGCAAGTTTTGTACCCACAAATATGGGCTTGTTTGCGAACGTTTTTTGCAATTTCAGTATCTGTTGCTTTAGGAGAATGGTCTTTCTATAATAAGAATTATTTACATTCCTCAATGTTCCAAGTTAGGCTATCAAGTCTTATGATCCTCTCAAGTGAGCACAAGTTAGCGCAGCAGATAACTTGTGAAAAACTCATGGACACTATTGCGACGGAAAAAGAAAGATAAACATTCAATAGGCTTCTCTATTCTTACATTTAAGAAATTAAACTTAAGAAAATGCGTTTGAAATTTTACAAATATAGTTTATAAAGCATAACAAAAGTTGATACGAGGAATAATTTGGAACGTATCTTAAGTTAATGTAATTGTCGAAAATCAGACTTAGCTCCATTTCTTAAAAAAATGGTCTAGGACATTCTAGTTTGAGCTAATATGTTGTAGTCATGCAGTCGTAAGTAACTTACATCAGCTCAAGGGACCCGTTATGTAATGGTTATGTAATGATTATGTAATAAGTCAGTACGTAACCAAGCCTTACTCAATTCTTTGTCAAAGGATAGTGCAATAAACAAATAAAAAACATCGTGATAATTATAACAAGACATTATGTTTTGATGTAGTTGATGAATAATGACTCTTAATTCTTTTGGTTCACCAATACAATTTAACTTTTATTCATTACACCACTTTGAGATGTATCTATTTGGAAACATTGCTTTTATTGCAAAGTTAACTTGTATATTGCTTGCTTTCACAGTCAAAATTAGCACATAATATTTACTCTTTACTTTAACGTGTGTCGCCATTACATGACCATTGCAGCCAAATTAGCACATAATACTTAAACAAAAACCATTGGCATTTTATTATTGGCTTTTCACGAATTTTTACCAAAATTTTGGTAAGATTTTGCTGATCATCCTTAGTCGACTTTGACTGCTGGAAAAAAAGGACTAAACTTTACTACACTTGTAAAACTAAAAGAATTAATTGGTAGAGAATGCAACTAGTGAAAACTGGGAAAACCGACGGCTTTGAATGTTTTGAAGTATGAAAAAACATAAATATTTACAAATAAACGTTTACTTAGGAATTTCAATGTATTGATTATTCGATCTATTGAATAATCTATTGATTGACTGACTTATTGATGTTATCAAGACAAAACGTATGAAACTTACAGAGCGAAGGAGATCTCAAACGAAAGAAGGTTTAGAAATATTGTAATGCAATGCGAAGATATAGCAGAGAACAGCAGAAAAACTGCAATTGTAAATGGATTTAGACCTGACAGACATTTACTGCTAACTAAAGATCATACCGACACTGATTACGAGAAGGTTTGTGTGCATGAACAACTTTGAAAAAGATGATTGAATATTTGAAAGACAAGAGGATTGATACCAAACAAACTTGGAGCTATCCTTAAAATAAGACTGCGTCAATAGCCCCAGATGTCCACTAAGACAGATATGTGCAAATTCTGCGTCTCTATGTAAATTTAATTATGTTATAAAACTACAGACATAAAAGAGAGCAGAGGATTCAGCCAACTTCTAATCCAGGAAACAACCAAATACCACGCCTTTTATCAAAGAGAACTCGTCTAACCAGTTGCGTGCAACATAGTTCATCTTATTCGTATAAAAACTACAGTTTTCATACAGGGGCCATGCCATGAATTTGAAAGGGAGGGGGGAGGGGTAAGGCTTACAAATTAAACTTGAATTAAGTATGTAGTGGCGCAATTATCAAATGATGACCTCTTAAATTCACCTCTGAGAAACAACGTCCCGGAAGTTCAGTTGTTAGAGCATCTGCCCGGTAAGCAGAAGGTGGCGGATTCGGCTCCCGCCCTGGACGTATGATTTGTTTCTCAGAAAAAACAACAAACTAACGCTCATTTCAATCCAACTCAAATGGTCATATCTACAGGGTCACAAATTAGTCACAAGTAGCTCAAAATCTGCAGTATGTTGCGGTTAGATTGGCCAGAAGTGCATTTTGAAATAGAAGTAATGGTTGTTGAGTTCTCCGTTTTCCAAATTTGAAACCTTCAAACCTCTATTACAACACTTCCTACCACCTCCTATGCTCTACAAGTACAACTGAATATCTTGTTTTTCTATTATACCACAAACTCAAACTCAGATAATATTTCAACATTAACAATTTAATAGCAATGTATACTGAAATATGAGAATGAACGTATTTTTATTTCGATACAATAATATGGAAATTTTCTTCTAAATAGGATAAAACATGCATATAAACTTGCAAAATAAAACATATTCATTGTTATATTTAAGGATATTGTATTAGCTTGTACACTATACTACTATAACTAACAAAATAAACTCTAAGAAAAATTTGCAAATCAGAGTTGAAAAACTTGGCAAATTGGGTCATACGATTTGGTCTATCGGCAACGAAAGCGTTTGCTGCATCGATTTAAGCCAAGCTGTCTGTAATTTCCATGTATATAGCTAAAATCGATAGAGATTTGAATCTCTTTTGTGTCATAGTTGAGCGCAAGAATGTTTTAATTCTTCGTGCTAATGAAAAAGAGTGGTCTTTGAAAACAATCAAAACAATCTTGATCATGGTAAGGACATTCTTCAGTAATGGGTGCTTTTCTTTGTATTCTTTTAGGACACTTAGGACAATGTCGCCAAAATTCACCATTTTGGTATCGTTACAAAATGTGTTTAGAACATAGAGCGCTGGCTGTAACAGGGAGGCCTCCATCCAAATCATCACTGTACTTAGCAGCCAAGGTTGCAATTTCATCATCACACGTTTTATTAAACTCGTAGCTTGGCTGATCGAACCTGTTATTAATTGTCACTACGACTAAATCAGGATCTTCAAAGTAGGATGCTTTGTAATGCTCTTCGACTGTCAAGGGATAAAATGCTGTGCTACTATTTTATGGAGAGCCAGAAATACCCACGTGGTGCAAGATGGAGTAACTCAACCATTTGGGTATAACCTCTCCTTTTATCACGATTCAGTGATTTTTCTAGCTCAAACAACGTCTTTCGGCACATTTCCTTCCTTCATCGTTCATTGCAATTTTGAAATTAATTACTTCACAAAAAAGTGGGGGCATGGGCCCCCGCCTTTCCCGGTGACGTGGGCTCTGCCAGATAAAATTGGCTTATTCAGCCTCTTATTTTTAAGTAAATTATTTCATGGCTAGCAGATTTACATCAAAACAGCTGCTTTCCACGTGGCCGGATACAGCATGGAGTATTGGATGCATTTCATTTGCTAATTGTGACATCAATGTTATCTTTTGGCTGACTTCATCATAAAACAGGTTCTACACCTACCTCAATACGAGGCTAGTGTCCAGTATAAATTCAAATTTATTTCTAAGATGTTAGTTAGCAACTGATCAAATTACATGTTTCAGGAGGGAGGTAACATTTTTGGAGTGAAACATAATAGTTAATATGGCACCACAAGATCCTAGAGTTCGACAAATTAAAATTAAAAGTGGAGTTGTGAAAAGACTTGCGAAAGAGAAGAATATGTATGAAAAGGAAGTCAAGGACCAGGAAGGTAAAGTAGAGAAAATGAAGGCGGACGGAGCTGATGATTATAATGTCAGAAAGCAAATCGAAGTGTTAAATGAATCAAGAGCGATGATTCCTGATTGTCGTCGAAGACTGCAGAGTGCATATACTGAATTGAGCGAACTTATTCAAAAGGAGACCGACCTTAACGAAAATGAAGATTATAAGGCAGCACAGGAGATATTACGGGACACTGTGATTGAGGACTGAAGGATTTAACTATGGTTTTAGCCCGAAATGTCATTTTGCTCAGTCTAGGAAAGATTTCATTATCAGTTTACTGCTGGTGGAAAATTGTAATCGTAATTCAAAACTTTTGAGTTCTTAGGATAAGTTTACCTCGACAACAATTGAACCCTTTTGTTGGTAACACTTAAAACGTTATTTTTTGGGAGTTGAGGCTGACATCTAACACTAAGTTCTCGAGACAGGATTTTCGTCCATAGAAATGTTTTTTAAGTTCACTTTTTGGGCTTTTAGGGGAGAAGAGATTCTAGATCAGTTTTGCATGTTAACGGGAGAGCCGAAAATCAATTGCCTGACGGGAATCTGGATGTTCACTCTTGTACGTGTATCTATGGTTATGTCGCATGTGTATGGTTACGTTTTAAGAAAAATTGTTTAGTTAATAAGTTATGAGTAAAGTGCACGGAAGAATAAACATTTTGTAAAGTGTGTTTCTGGCATCTCTCCGGATTTACTTTTGAATTCAAAGCTACAGAAAGGTGAATATCAGTACCCAGTCTGGGATATCAAATCTTAAGGGTCGTGCTATGTCAATGTTCTCCAAAAGGATTTATGCTGTTTGGTAACCAGTGTTATTCTTCTTGGTGCAGGTATCGATCTAAAGTAATGATTCAGTGTCTCATGTTGTCATGTCAGCACCAGAAGCAGATTTTTGCTTTAGTTTACTTGAGCACATGCATATGTAAAATAATTTTTGTAAACAAACTGTGTTATGTACATGAAAGGAGAAAGCATTTGATCAGCTATGCTGTATTAAGGAGCATGTACTGATTTTGTGTTCATTTCGTGATATCCAAAAAGGTATAATTTCGTATTTAATGGAATTTTTTACCAATGCATACTGCTGGTTGAGCTTAATTCATTTTGGAGTGCATTATTCAGCACCATGTTCAGGCGTCTCCATCAGGTTTTTTTACAAGAGAGTGACCTTGTGCTTGATATTAACTTTTTTCAGGGAGTTGCATGAATTATACTTAATAATCTTCTGATAGACCTGTGGTCTAGTGACCATGGAAGAGTGAAGAGGGTGACAAGTGCACCTTGTTTCTTCCAGGTGATTTTGGAGGTGTATGCACCTTAAATGGAGAAGCTTGCATTTACCCTTCTTTTTAAACTGTAGAAATAATTACACTCCTTAGCAACCCTAAAGAGTTGTCAGGAATCAGTTAATCAGTGATACAAGTCACATTTTAGCAATCGGTGGCAATTACCCAGTGCTGCACAATTAAGGGAATAATTAATTGGTTAATTAGAAGTGCCTTACTATAGCATAAAGAGGCAAAAATAAAGGAAAAGTATAAATTTTGACATTTTGGTGTCATCATGACACCATTATCAAGGAAATATTTTTACAAACTTGTGTGACTATATACAAGAAAAAATTGTGTTTTTTCTCCAAATAACTGCAGTTCTGTTTGTTATTCTGTAGCACAACTGCACAAAGTATTTTTTTCCCATAGTCAGGCTTTCAATTTTTGTATTGAAATATTTTACATCTAAGTGTAAGAAAATGGTAGCGAAAGTTCAGTTAGAAGTAATTGATTATTAACAGCCAGTTAATTGCAAGCAATTTTTGACAGTTACCCTGAGGTTATCCCTGATACATAATCTGTAATGTGCTAGCTTTAGTATCCCTCCTGACTTCTTAGCATTCTACTCTTGTTAGTTCATCAATAGGACCAAGTACACTGCCCCTTGGCCAGGCAAAAATCATTTATCATTACTAATATATAACCTATCTAACAATTTCAGAGGTCACATTGAATAACCTGGCATCTGATGCAATTGTCAATACATTTGTCCTGAAGACTTACACATCCAGCATTCTTCTGTCAGGTATCCATCCATCCTTTATTGGTCAGGATTATGACTTTGTATCTATAAACATTTGTACGTTAAGCATTTATTTTATTACAATCAACACACCATAATACACACAAAATGATATACACTGAAAGACTTACCAGTTTTATATCACATTCTTCAGATTCTTAAAAGCAACTTAGTTTGCATGGAAGTTTTGGAGTCTCTGCATTTTTTTCGCAAACTAAATATTTAAAAGAATGTCTGAAATTATAGTATGTCCTAAGCTTGAGTACTTGAACACATGAAATGTCAGCTGTGTGACAAGCATGTTTTAACTGTATTAATTGCAAATCTGTGAACTTGGACAGGAAAATTAGGTTAGCTAATGTGGAATATGATACAAAAATTCCTAAATAGTATTTAATTTTACACTTTATGATACCTTGTCAAAATATTCTTTGTCAGAAATTTTAACGTGCATCAACAATGGTAGCTTAGCAATGGTAAAACTTGCAAGAATGTTTTCTGCTAACCAGTTTAATGTAAGAGGAGGAAAGCTCAAGAATTTGGACTTAACCTCTGAAGGAAGTGCTGACATTCATTAAATAGTTAACTGCTGTAATTTATGTGTTGTGTGAGTTAGAACTGTAAATACTTCTACACCACTAACTTAATACTCCTTCCTGGCCCAAGTTTAAATTGAGAACTAGAAGCAGTAAGAGAGTGCAGGCCTCACTATGACAATATGATTATTCAAACAACATAGGTATTGCCAATGATGATGCCTATATAAACTTATGGAGATGTCATTAGCAAATACTGTAATTGGGTTATAACCAGGGGCCAGATTTTATGTGGTAAAAAAATACAAAAATATGTATTTATTATTGCCTGAATATGTTCTTTTATGTGCTAAAAATTCACACAAAGATGTATTTATGTGCTAAAATTTGACAAGAATTCGCTAACATAGTACATTTTTATTGGCAAATTAATTTATAACCATAGTTGAGTATACAAAACGTCAAGAAAGAAAACACAGGCCAGAGTCAATTTAGGAACAATTAACAGTTTCCACTACAGTGCACAACAATGTGCTTCCACAGATTCTCTGGGGTGAAGCCTTCCCTGTTTTTTCTCAAGACGTTTTTGTACCAGTAAAAGGACCGTTCAACTTCTATGGAAGTCATCGGTGCAAACCGATATGCTGCAAGTGCAGTGGGCGAATAGCTCTCCAAGCTGAAGGCAGCCGGCTCAAAGTTTTCAGGAACTGGACATGCTGGCATTATTGATTGAAGAATCAGGATCAGTTGCTTCAAGCCTTTTTACCATTCCACAATCGCAGAAAGCTTTAAAGTCAGCACAAAGTCATCTGCCATTTTTTCCTGCACGTTCAGAAAGATGTGAAAGGTCTCAACTCCTTTTACACTCTGGCCCTGCAGCTTGTCAATTGCCGCCGGCAAAAATTTGAAGTTAGATTTGATGGAGGCCAGGTCCTCTTTGATTTTCATTGATTCCAAAAGTTTCTATGACACTCGGATGGATTGGGCTTCATCAGGATCGAGAGCCAACACAGCTATCTTCACCTTGTCAAAATAATTCACACAGTATGCTGTATCTTCGATCCAGGTCCCCCGCCTGGTTGTCACACGCTCTGGATGCAGCGGGATGTCAGGACTAAGATCCTTCAAAACAGTATTGCGGGACGGGGCCTTCAGATAAACCATCCTCACTTTGGTGATCAGATTGTCTACTAGTTCCTATTGTTTGCGAATAGCTTTGGCCAATTCAAGCAATCCATGGGCTAGACACGTGATATGGACGCAGTTGGGCAGCAGCACACTTAGTCCTTTGGCTGTTTTCTTCATGTAGAAGCAGCACCCGACCATAGTCCTGAGCAAAGACATTTTGCAGAGCATTGACCAGCGCAGCTGCGACTGTTTGATATTTTGTCTTCTCAAGATATGAGCAATCTATCAAGAAGACTTCTTGCAAATCATCCTTTGGGCCTGCAATAATATTCAGCACGTATCCGCTGAAACCCACAAGTACTTTCGTCAAGCTTCTCTCAAATCTCCTGCATTTTAGACTTGTACAGGTCGGGAAAGTATCCCTTCCGAATGGTGCTTTCTCCCGGGATTGAATGGCTCGTATACTTCCGCAGAAACTCTCTCACCACTGTGTGTGGGAATGTCCACCACAACAAGCATCTTTGCTAAATCCTGGTTGAAAGACTTCTTCGGTGAGACACAGATGATTGCTGAAGTGTTTGCTGCCTAGACCCACTGGATATAGCTGTGACATGCTTTTTTGTCCCCATGTGCTGAACCACCTGGATGCGCTGGTCAAACTTAACGGGAACGCTGCATGCCATGCAAATGAGAGCTTCACCATCAATGCTCAGACATGGGAACTCTCTTGCCAGTCGTGACTTGGCATGCTTTGGCATCATAGTAAACTCAAAGAAGAACGATTCTCAAAACGCAAAACAGATCGAATAAATGAACTTGAAATGCCGACAGCACAATTATAATTACCTTGTTCTCTTACAAACCAATCAAATGTTTGTTCAACTCAATGCGGTACAGTAAGGATAACAACACCTGGATATCAAAAGTGATTTCCTTGACAATTAGCAAGGAGATTACAGCAATTATCATACACTAGTAGCGGATTATAAAGTGAAGACTTGATGATTGATGAATGATATGTGGCGGATCTTTCAGTTGAACACTGACAAACAGCCAGAAATATTGTTCAAAATTTACTTCTTATGTGGCGATATGTGTTTCTTGTTAATTTTTCCAAAATACTGGATATATATGTAGTTTTATCCTGAAAACGTAAATATTTCCCGAAAATATGTATTTATGTGCTAAAAACGAAAAATATGTATTTATGTGCTAAAAACGAAAAATATGTAAAAATATGTGTTTATAACTTCATTCTGAGAGGTCCCCTACTAGTAAAAACATGTTTTTCGTGCATTTTGAACAACCCGGAGTCTTGGAAAAAAATGTGTTTTATGTAAAATCCGGCCCCTGGTTATAACCATGGAAATGTCCTCAGACTCCAGGGTTTAATATTGATCATCCCCCACAACGTATCAGCTAAGTCAAGGTATCAAAATACTTTGTAAATTTTGACGAAATCCTTCCATCCAAGTTTTTGAGTTATCTTGCTTATGAAGAGACAGACAAACAAACACTCGAAAATTATGACCTGGTCAGAGGCCCTTGGACCTCCTGTTTGAGGAGGGGCCAAAGAGAAAAAATATCAGACAAACCTTTTGGACTTGTGTTTGATTGTAGGGGTAATTGGAAGCAGCATATGATATTGAATATGTAGAGGAGTTAAGCAAAAAATGATGAATTAGGCTGAATTTGTGCTTTCAGTATACAGTCATTTTTACAAAGAAATCAATCCTTTGCAAAGTTGCGTAAAGTGATTTTATCATATTAAATACTATTTGATTCCAGCACTTAACATTACCGGCTTTTTTGGAAGGTAGTGCTTGTTGCACAAAAATACGTGATCTAACACTTGTAGGCGTGCATTTTCCCATGTTTGAACTGAAACAACTTCCTCCCAA
>JANTCA010090816.1:0-13626 GCA_024741275.1 Chironex yamaguchii
ACTTATATAGCGCACATTTCCATAAGTTCAATGGCGCTTTACATCTGTTATCAAGAGATATTAAGAGTTAAAGTATTCTCCAGTATACATAGAATGTAAAATGTGTGACTGATAAATACGTATATATGTAAAGAATGAAGATAAAACGAATAAAACATAGCTAAAAAGGAATAATGAGATAATATGTAATATAAAAGCATTGTCCAAGTTTCATGATTTGTTATTTATGTACCTATGAGAAATTGTCATTTTAAGTCATAAGCATCCTTAAATAGTAATGATTTTATTTTGGTTTTGAATATTTCTAGGCTTTCACTTTCTTTCGTGTCATCAGGAAGTTTGTTCCATAACTTCGGTGCAGCAGCTCCAAAGCTGCGATCTCCATACGTTTTTAAGTTTGTTTTTGAAACAACGAGTACATTCTTTTTTGATGATCTTAAATTTCGGGGTGGACTTCTAACATATCTTTTAGGTACTGAGGAGCCATGTTATTAAGTGCTTTATAAGTAAGCAATAGTAGTTTATATACTATTCTTTGTTTTATGGGGAGCCAGTGCAGATCTTGGAAAATCGGAGTTATATGTTCTGTTCGTTTTGTTCTTGTTATTAGTTGAGCAGCACTGTTTTGTACATATTGTAGTCTTCCAATTAGATGGTCAGGAAGGCCATAAAGAATAGAATTGCAGTAATCTAATTTTGATGAGATGAAAGCATGTACTAGAGTCTCTGTGTCATCTTGCGATAGGCAATTTCGTATTCTAGCTATGTTTCTCAGATGATAAAAAGCAGACTTGCAGGTGTTTTGTACGTGCTTGTCCAGAGTTAAGTTTTTGTCAAAGACAACACCAATGTTTCTTACATGGTCCGAGGCTTTTATTTGCTCCTTTGAGACTTTGATACTATCAAGTTTACACAATTTTGTAAATTTTGAGCGGATGAGTAGCAGCTCTATTAAGTTTTAGTTGGTTTCCAGACATCCATTCGTCGATCGCAGGCCTCTAACACAGAAGCTGTGACAGTCTGGTCTTGCTGTGTGAAGGAACAGTATATTTGGGTATCATCTGCATAGAAATGGCTGGATAAACCATGACGTCTCACGATATTGCCTAGCGGTGAAGTATACATGAGATATAATACCGGACCCAGCACGGACCCTGAGGGACTCCACAACTCAGTGTTTTCTTCAAAGATAGAACAATATCGATCTTAATTCTTTGTTGCCGATTTTCGACGTATGATCTAAACCACTGCAGATATTTCTTTAAACTCAGTGAGTTTTACTGCAATTTTTCTTTCTTCCACTTCATTAAGTACTGCTGTGTCTTGTTTAGAGATTTCTTTACGTATAATACCAATCTTGTCAAGGAAGAAATTTGAAATGTTCTCAGGTAAGGTAAGGTATCCTTACGGCAGATTTGTATCTTACCTCTCAGGTCAGGCTCTCTGCACAAAAGCACTTCATCAATCTTCAGCAATTAAGCTGCCTATTCCACATCTCAAGGCATCTCTTGGATCCAGAACGATGTAGATGTCTGCATTCCATCAAAGTTTTTGCCTTTTTAAGGTCAAATTGCCTTTTAGCATTTAGAAGAGTTTAATTGCCTGGAAAATTCGGATTTGGTCTTTTTTTGTCCCTTTTCAACAGTCTTTGGGACAAACGTTTTTTAAGAATAAACCTGTAAAACAAAGCCTAACTAACAAAGAAACTAAAATTCAAAGTACGATACCACAAAGTGTAAATGCAAATATGAAATACCACCTGACGATTACAAAAGGAATTTTCAAATGAAAAAGTTCCTTATTTTCTCTGTTATTTCCGTTTCCCAGTTGTTTTGATAATTCTGTCTGTTTGCCTTCGCAATCCAAGAGCTTCTATATGCCCTACCTGTTGTCACTGACGTTTTTATCGCTATTTTTCTCGCTCTTCAAGTCTCCACTTCCGAATTATTACTTATGCATCTACTACCTCCTCGATTTTATGTTCAGTGAGTTTATGACATTAACTCATTGTCGTGAGTTTAGGCAAACAAACTAAAAGGAGCAAATGATATGGGCATTATGATATTTCAAGAGAGTATTTAAACATGAGAGGGTGAAGACATTCTTGTGTCATTAAGGCTGCTGATGATTCAAGCAATGCATTTTGCTTCTTCTGCAAACTCAACATTAACCATACACTTTATAGTCAGCAGCAGGAAGATTGCAATAAAGACAAAAAAGTGACTCATGTAGCCTCATCAAACATAAAAAATGAGATTTTGAAGAATACGGAACTCAGCTTTTTGTGACGTTGAAATACAAGTGCGCTATCCGGTCTGTTTTAGAGAAATTCTTGTTTGGCATGCTAGTGACGTAGCATGCAAATTTTCTCTGAGTATTCTCTCATTCAGAAATTTTACGGGGGTTATGTCGACGCTTGGTCTGCTTTTCAGTCTCTGCTATAGAGCTTTTCGTGTTACTGCACACATCCCGTTGCCAATGGTAACCAATTTGACGAAAGGGAAAACGATGACGTTCGTGAACAGCGTTTCCTATGGAATGTTTTTTGGTAGTGTTTTTGGTTTTTCTAGGTTTTGTACGTTGTAGAATGCCTTCCAAAGACATCGATAAGCGAGGAGAAACAAAGGGAAGATATTTAGAGAAATTTGAGGGCTCCTTCTCATAAGATTACTGCCTTGTGAAGTACACTTGCCATCTCCGGTAAGGCCAATGTCTATTTTCACAACACAAAAACAAAACCAAGACAGAGTATAATCGTTGATGTAAAGTTACTAACATGCTGCTATAGACACCTGATCTTGACCATAAGGTATTCTTTTTCTAGCATCAAGTAGTCGACCTCCTTGTCATAAAATTACTGCCTTCTAAAATGTATTTGCAATTTCTGGCTGTAAAGCAAAAGTCTGTGTACACAACGCAGAAACAAAACAACGGATTTATTTATTTATTTAAAGTTACTAACGTGCTGCTTGCTGTAGGCGCCTGATCCTGGCCATAAAGTACATTTTTCGTGCTTCACCTAGTCGATCTCCATGACTGTCTCCTTATGTTTGAGGTTCAGTGGTACTGTAGACTACAGAAGTGAAGAATCTTTCTTACCAGAAGCGTCTTATGTGAAAATTGCTGCTTGTAAGAGCAGCGATCACGTTTTTTTAAATAGTTTTGTTTCATAGCCACATGGACAAGCTCTATGCAACCAACGTTCTTCTTCAGGTACTCTTACTCAGTACTCTTCAAGTTCTCAGTGGCCTTGTAAGTACTTTCTGACTCTATATCCAAAGCCATACTAGATGTTGCAGACAAAGGGACTTCATACAGAGAATCAAAGCCTTCTCTATCAATACATGATTGCCGCATCCAATGACAATACAGATTTTTGGCATTTTTAAAGCAAAATAACATAAAGCCTAACTAGAAGTTAACCTTTCTTTGCACCACTGCTAAAAATTTTAATGCTGCGATTGGCTTTGTTTGCCCCTTCAACTTGTTGCTATGTGCGGTTGTTAAGGAGAACCAAAAAGGTCTACAAGGTTGCAAGCTAAAAATGTTAGGCTTATTTTCCCATTGTTTCACCCAGACGTCGAAGAAATTATTTTAAAAATTCTACACTCTGATTGGCTAAATGCCGGAAGCCGGAAGGGATTCATCACTTATTTGGTGAGCCAGATGGATATCAAATGAAAACAGCAATTCCTTTCTCCTTTGCAAAATTCCTTTCATATTTCAATGAAAGAAGGAGCAGGAAATTTTTTGCAAGCACAAATCTTCTTGGATGACCCACGACAGACGCTAATGGAAAATATTGCAATAAATTGAAAATAAATTGAAGGAAGTTTGCTATACCAAGATGATTTTCGTGGTCTTTAACACAAGTAATGCAATAAACTTTATGAAACCATCAACAGAGACGACAAGAGCATTAGTTATAGTGGTGCATTACGGATGATGACTACAAATCAATGTCTCATCAGTGGTTAGCTGATCTCTAACATATTGCTGAGCTTGGATGAGCTCAAGGAATATTTTAAGATGGCAGAGCTTGAAGTGGATTCCTCTGTGTATATAGAGCAAGACTAACTAGTAAAATGTTGGAGGATGACAGAAATAAATTTTACTTTCATTTTATTTCACTTATTGTCAGTGAAATTGAAATTGAGATTGTGTATGCCTTTTCCAAGCAATACAGGTTGATAAGAACGAAACGTATTAGGAGTTGAATTTGTTCAACTTAAGTTTGAGAAGCTTTGTACTTTCGTGCATGACCAACCATTTTTCACTGTTGTAGAAAGACATTTTCTTACGCGACACACATGAAAACAAAGTCAAGCAACCAGATCGCATGCACCATGCTAGAAGCAATTGTTCAAATTCGGACAGAATAACAATTCCAAGGAAAATGTTCAAAGCAATTCCTTAAATTACCGAAATGCTGAAACTGTTAAATTTTACTATGCATAGCAAGCATCTAAAGACAGTTTGAAGATAGTGATGAATTTAACTTTAATTAATATTTAAATCGTAATTTATTATTGATTTCTTTTTACATTTCATGTTATATCAATTTACGTATTTTTATTCAAGTTAAGTGAAGATTTTACCCTTTTGACTTATTTAAAAGGAGAATGCGTTGAATATACGATACGCACGCACAGTATATTCTTTAGGGTATTTTCGACTCCGCCGTTTTAAACCCAAGTTGGCCTGAGTTGGTCATCTGTCTGTCCTCATTTTGTAAATCTTAAACAATACTCTCCACAATAATTTTCTTTTGCAAATGCAACTATTATTTGCAATCGTAGCCTGTATTGACACTACCTGAAAATGATATTTTGCACGCAATCAGTACAAAACTGTAGTCACCAATGCTAAATCTGCCTACGAACAGTGTATTTACCTTTATATATCGTTTCAGAAAGGGGGAGTTCTAGAGTTTTTGCACATCATTAACAACATAACATGTAAAATGAAATCTTCCGTTTCTGCTCTTTATCGTGGTCTTGAGACTCATGATGTCTTTTTATTGACCAAGGATTAAGATGAACTCTTCACCTAACCTTTTAGTGGTACCCCGACGTTAACAAAAGCGGTCAACCAATTCCTGACTTTTTATTTAAAAGTGGTTAAGATTTTTCAAGTATCCAATGTATCCAGTATCGAACACGTCTACTATAATTAGAAAGATTTTTCCGTCTATAGCTAAGGTCCTCACAATATTAATGGAATCAAATTTCGGAGGTGTGTGTCACAACTGTCCCCAAACTAATTTTCAAACTCTGTTGCAAATGAAAAAAAAATATCAAGTTTCCCATTATCCTAGAAGTTTCAAATGGTCATACCTGTATTTAAGGACCCGGACATGGATCGAATTCGTGTAACTAGAGACCAATATGTCTCCTTCATTGTATCAACAAGACGTTTAAGTCTTTGAGAATTCACTGTCTAGTGAAGAATAATTTTTTCTGACTGGTCTGCTTACGAAACCTCGCAAGTATTTGTAACTGGCCTAATAATTAATATTATCCCTTCCTGTCTTTGTTAAAAATCAAATTTGTTTTTCAGAGTCAGTCTTCTTCTTAAGGTTTGATCTTGCGTCCTGCAATCTGTGCTCTTAATCAATGATTTTCCTGACCAGATTATCCGCACTATGCTGATCTATGCTGATGATTCTACACAGTACTCGCACTACGAAGGTCAGATGGATCTGACAAAATCAAATTGGTACCTTTCGTTAGAAAGCGACTTTTGCTTATGTGACTGAGAGGGGGGAATGGTTTGTTGTCTTCAATGGAGCCAAAACAGATCTTCTCTCTTTTAATCAATTTAAAAAGTCTCTTTGCTTTTCAATAAATGCTAGCTATTTGTCTAAAACTTACAATATATTTTAGCTTAGAAAGAGAATCGACAACCCCTGCTCTTAAGAAATTGTAAATCAGATCAATGTAACCTTATATGATTATGAGGTATACATTATCTTATAATGTGCATGTTAAAAGTAGTCCTTTATAAGTTACATTTAAAGTAAGAATTACAATCGCATTTTAATGTTACAACGAACTAAGTGAAGTTTACACATCAACATAAACACTTACTGAATTTTATGCCTTGCAGGACCAACTTAACAAAGTGGGGTTACTCCTGGGTATGTTGCTCTAAATTGTATGAATATAGAATTTGGCATTCCTCTGTTATTAATTAAAACTTTCAGTTCTTCTTATTTCTTACACAAGTAAAAGTTCCTAACTATTTCTACACAGTATCCATTTGTGACTTTTTACTATTATGCATTGAGTTTCTTACTTGTTCCTGATTCTGATAATAATTTATTTAGATCATTTTTAAAGTTTGATGATATCAAATATCTATTATGATATGATATGAAAATCAAACATAAGTTAGTGTATTTCGTCTTAAGGAGCCTTCCTGGCGCACTATTTCTCTTTTTTTTGCATAGGTAACTCTTCGCCTTAGTCTCTTTTTTTGTTCTTAAACGTACACTCCCTTACACTCCCTTTGTTGAAAGTGTATTTTTACACGTAACGTGGAGGTTTTTGCTTTCCCAATACACTTTAGTAAGTGTCTAAGTCGTCTGTTGTATTTCTGACTTTCTTTGCCACACCGTTCTCCTTGCTTTGTATGGTGTTGTCCACTGATGCAGATTTTCCTTCTCACTCAAACAAATGATTGAACCTTTGCATTATCATTGAAGCATTCCTTTAGTTGTTATTATTTTGTTTACTCCATACCTGCAAGGTATTCATTAATGCAGTGCAGCACTTGCTTCACAAATTGTGCGAATATTGAATGAAAACATTATTGTCTGTGTTATAAGATGTACTTTAAGTCTTTCCACAGTCTAAGTCATAAGTCTAAAACTATGTCATCAAAAACATATGGACTCTGAAACATGTCTTTTGCCATTGAATCTTGTATCTATTTTTAAACTTTCAACTCACAGAACCCACTGCACATCTGAAACAAATTAATTTATTTCACTCAATAAATCTTTTGTGCTATTCTTTGTTTCTTTCTCAAATAAATACGATCAATTGATAGTCTGGTGCTACTACAGATGAAGAGGAACCTCGAATCAAGAATGTTGCATTTAGATGCAGAACATTCTTGACGAGCAAGAAAATTGGATAAGTTCACTACTAACTGAACTTGGTCTGTTAGTATTTGATCAAGGAGTAGTTGCTTCTTTTGGAACTTAGGTTGGCACCGTGATCAAGATTGTATTGTTCTCAAAAGATGACTAACTGGAGTAGAAAGTATCGTCTTTAGAGGATGAAATGGAAATACTCAATCAGGAATTTTAAGGACATAACAGGAATATCAGATCAACAAATTTATTTGTACCTGAATAATATGTATGAACCAATTAAAGGAATGGAATTTTATAATTACGTTGTTCTGGTGATTAAAATGATGAATGTAACTTACTAATATAGATACGACGATTAGTACGACAGTACTTTCAAAGCAATTTTGGAGCTGCTGTGTCATATCCTTGTTACGTAGTGTGTGCTTTATACGCTTGGAAATTGATTGAATTTCTAACAAATATTAAAGTTACATATTTGTGTCATGTCTTTGATTCCTTACATAGTTATTTAGGTACTATACATAGATCGTACAGAGTATAGAAGTAATAATATTTCATTTGCGGTTTCCGCATTCGGTTTCTGCCGATACAAAAGACGGCTGGAGGGGCACAATCAAGCCATTTGTTGTGGTCTGTGGGCAAAGTTCTCATAAAACTGTGTTAGACCGCACCTTTAAGTTGGTGTCAACTGAGTCAAATTCCTGATAAAGCAAACTTGTTAGTGCTACGGTAGAAAATGAAAATATATAAAACAGTAAAATTTGCTAACACGAGCAAAACAGAGAATGTCATGCACAAGTTGTGTTTGTCACAAGAATATGTGCTCAATATATACCCTCAATACCATGAACACAAATGCAGTTCCATCCCTAGTACATGTGACGTACCCATAAAATATAGTCAATCTTGGCGAATATGATATCGAGCTAAGAAGCAAAAATTAAACGTTAAAACAATACACAAGCAGATCATGATTTTTAATAGGAAACTTTGAATTTTGGATAGGTTTAAGTTGCTTAAAACTGTAGTTGCTTAGTGGTTGCTTAAAGTACCACCGATCATTTTCAGTGATCCAATTAATATAAAGGGAATAAGAAAAGCGAAACAAGCGTGTTACTTTTGATAACATTTGTATAGAGTCAGGATTTAAACAAGTACAAATATATTTTACAGCAATAAACTAAAATGTTCTGATCTTCAAAATCACATTGTCCGCTGTAATATTGAGCAGAAGAAAACGAACGGTATATTGCTGATGGAGAGATATTCACAACTGTAAACTAGAAAAGACATTTATTGAGGACTATTTCACAATAATACACCTGTTACGTAATTACGAAATAGGAGTCCCAAACCTCAATTATATTAATCAATTCATCCACTTTCACAATCTCCTTCACCATACGATTCCGAATGGATGTCATCAGGGTCTTTCTAGTATTTACGCTCATCCATTTTCACGCAAACCCCCAAAATTGATTTACCTATGGACCTTTTGGCCAGAGGCGACGGAGCCGGGGGCTGGGGTCTTCAGCTCCCACACTTTTCCTTAGAGATTTTGTTGATTGGATGTGAAGTGGTGCATCGTTGCTGGTTATCGCGTGTGGATTATGTTCAATGTGCATTGGAATAATTAGTTGTTTTGGATCTTACTGCCATGTCCCATCAGATGGACAATCGGAGATGAATGTTTGTGAAGGATCATTGAAAATTACTTATACTTGCTAGAAACGTGTAAGATCAGCCCCAGCAAACGTCTAGTTTGTTATTTCAAAAGCAGAATCACTGGCCTTTAAAGTCAAATGATGAAACTTGATATTTCGTTGGCCTTCAACATATCGAAGAACATTCAAAGTCCTAGTCTGTCTGCTACACCTAACCAACAGCTAGTCTTGCTAGTCTTAAAGTTAAAATGAAAGCATGAGCAGAAAGTATCATTCAATGCTATTTATGACAACTTGTATATCAAGCTGAAGCAGCTTTCTGACGTGTGAGGAGCATGCCTTCTTAGGAAATGCCGAGTTCCAATAAGGTATGAGCCTGGGAAAGCAGTGTCAAAGTACCCGGCAACAGAGAAAGCCCAGTACATGATGATATTCCTAAGAGCATTGGATCTTATCATTTCTGGGGTAAAGGAATGCTTCACTCAGCCTGCATTCAAAGTTTACTTGTCCGTTGCAAGTTTATTGTTAAAAGCTGCCAAGAGAGAATATTAAGAGAAAAATTAAAGCCAAGTACATTTAAGCCTTTCATTTCGGGATGCTGAACATATTTCATATAATAATGAGAGAAAAACATCTCACTGACTTCCAATAGATTTGAAATGCTCAAAGGGATTTTTAAGCCAATGGTGTGGATCTGATTGTCCAAGTAGTCATGATTTCTAATCTACTGTATGTGAACCCCACAACAAGTGCGGCCGCAAAAGATCTTTCGTAACACCAGGAAAAAACAAGACCTGACTACGTTCGACAATGACGCACGAACGATTCCATTATCTATCCATTCTTTACACGTACAAAGAGGCCCTGGAATGCCCAGAACTCACAACGAGTTTGTCATCCCAAATGAAAAGCGCCTTAACACATAGTTTAATGATGCTTCCTGTTGTGTTTTAAGCTAGGAAACAAACAAAAGTATTTCACCAGCCATATTTCCATTGGCAAATGTCTGACCGCTTTATCATAACCAGAGAATGAGCTGTGAAAAGACTTAACACAGGCACACTACGGAAATACAATAATTCACAGTAACTACGCACTTTTTGCAAGGTGCCCATTCTATACAGAGCTTTCAAACAAATCTATTACATTCTAGGGCACTTTGCTTCTTTCTGGAATGTTCCAGTCCCTTCCATTTTCTCCAAGGGGATACGTAGGGTCGTTGCCGGAATTCGTGATAACATTCTGACAGTTCTTGAAGTTCTTTGTTGAAAAGCTTTCTCCTAGTGGGAAAATTTCTTGAAAATGCGCCCCAAAAAGTCAAAGAACAACGAACCTAGGTAACTTTAATATGACGGCAAAGGACCTCTGGAACTTAAAGAGATGTTGGCAAAACATTTGAGTTGGTCAAAGACCGCATCAGTGATGGCACACTAGGAGAACGGGAAGGACATTCTCCACAACACCTTTCGATTATGCATGATGCTTAGATATCAGGCTGAGCAATTTGCAAGCAGAAAGACTTGTGATGCTTTTGATGTCTCTTTAATTGGCAAGGATTGACTGGGCCATACTCTGAGTCTGGTAAATGATGTCCTGCCGCATTATCTTTACTTACAATTTGTCTGCTTGCCAGGTACTCGTGTAGTCCATATGGACACCTTCATTAAAGGTACGGATAGCAACCAGACGTGCTATCCTCTTGAAAACTTCAAGTGGCTGGAGTTGCTCCAGTTGCATCCTCGATACTGGTCAATTGGATACTAGTTTAACGTTGAAACTGTTACTTCTAGGTCTTCTTTTGCACAATTACCAGAATCCATCGTGACTGTTTCTCTCCACAATGCCTGAGTTACATGGTATGTACATTTCCCTCTTAAAGTTGTCACCTTGGCAAACTTAGTTTCCTCTGACACTTGAGACTTGGCAAAGTCAAAACAGCATCTGTCTTACAAAATATTTCACTTGATTTCTAACGTTCACTTCAGGAATATCATCAGGATTTTGGTCTTTGCTCATATTGCAAATTAAAACTTCTGAGGTTATTCCATAAAAAATAATAACTTCTTTCTAAGGACATACTTAATCATTTGAACCAAGCACCGAATTACGCTATTAGCCGTTGTATGGTATGTTTTCATGTCAGATAGTTAATGTCTCACTAGATTTGGGGTGCATTCAACAAGAATGCAGATCCATTGTCCGTTACCAGAGTGTAATGGTATCCATAGTAAACTAGGTCTTCTTTGATCAAGTCTATGGTTCCTTATTCTAAAACTGATGATGTTGGGTAGATAAATTGGGAATATGTATTCGTTATTTATGGCCAATTGGTACCCATACAACTGCTCAATTCTAGGTCTCCATAACACTTCCATTTTTGAAGTTCAACCCAGTTGTAACTTTTATTGCTTGTTATTGTCATCAGGTTTCTCTTTGGACATAGGCCATGAATTTCCCTGGAATATACATTTTGAATAGCAAGCTCTGTTTTCTTGTTTGCACATTTGTATCAGTTTTCAATGAAAATCCATTTTGTTACGACTTCTCGAATTCCAAATAGATGAAATTGCTTCCTCTAAATATAGTACATCTTTCAGTGTTCAACTTAAAATGCACAAATGTTAAAGCCAATAGTAGGTTTAAGTTGTGTTTAAATTTTACTACTACTATAGTGCACTCCTCTCCGGAGGTTCCGCGGCAGACAGCTTTTGAGTCCACTCCCATGAGAGTCGTCTCCACCTTTCTGTATTTTGCGCTAGCTTTTTTCACTGTTGGTATGATTCACCACTCCACCGTTCACCGTTTAAGTTGTACACATCATGAATTAAATTTTGTGTGTGCAAAATCATTAGTGAAACATTCAAGGACGACTTGTGTAATAACGTATGATGATGGTCTATCTCCTCATCTGAGAGTTACACTGTTTGCACGTTCTTTTGTTGCATTGTTTTAAGCAGAGGCGGCACTACGGGAAAGATTGGGGAGGACAAGAACATATATCAGGGTGGATTTCTTGACTCGTCCTAATTCGAGGAGACAATTGCGATGTCAGATATAGGGGTGATCAATTCTAGATATTGCTCTGATACGCAGCAAAAATGCTCTACTTCTTAGAAAATGACAATGTCTCACAGAAAAAATGGATTTGTAATAAGGCATGACTTCGAGAAAAGGGCGTGACCTTTAAAAATTTTTTACATCAGTTTCCCTAGCCTGACGCGGCTTGTGCAGAAATTGCAAGATCTGGTTTCAAATGATCGGATGGAGCAACTTGAAAACGTGCGGGAAAGAAAGACTTTTCGCTAAATGACCCCTAAAATAGCAGAAAAGAGGTTACGATATTTTTATCTCTCGTTATTTTTACAGTATTAATATTAGATGTGGTCCAAAACAGTGTTAAGGATTTGTCACGTAGAATTCTTCAAATTACATGGGTTAGCTCGTGATAATTACCTTCGTTGTGTAAGTCATGTGAGTGATGACTTAATGCTGTTCGAATACAGGTAAATAGATTTGTAGTCGAAGTCACCTCTTTGTAAATGCTCTGCTTGTTGTACACCTATTATCAAAACCCCATATGTTCTTCTGCGTTGTGTGTTTAGTCCTTGTCAGTGCCTCGATTAGAATTACCATTGGCAAAGGTATTGTAAGTTTAGAGTTTAAATATATTTATGGAAAAAAATTTCACTGGTCAAAAAATATAAGTTAAAGAGCAGTGTACTCACATTTGTCGTACTTAAAATCCACTATTTGTCTTTTGCAAACTAATTTACCTCTGTGCTTTTAAAAGTACAGCTTTATTCTGCTTTTCACAAAATTGACCTAAAAGAGCCTCAGCCATAGTCGTAGGCAATTCTTGTGGCTCCTTTCGCCGGCCCTGTTTGCAAAGTACTGAAGTTGCTCACTTATTTTCGGAATCGATTTCAGTTGCTTATAACAGTGGGCCTAATTTAGACCAATGCATTGTCAGACCTTATGTCATAAGGCCTTTTGATCAGCTCTATCTGGTTCAAATGACCCTCGACAACTACCTTATTTGGCCCAACTTTTTAATTAATTGCCCGTGCCTAGTCTAAATGCATCTAAAAATTTAATTTTGAGGTCATACTAGTATCCACGATTCCTATTAAAAAAGTGAAAATTTGCTTCTGGAGCCATGGCTGTTTCTTATTGGTTCGCTACAGCCAGCGAATAAATTAACAAGCCATCAAAGTTCCGTTCCCTTCCCATTCTAAGCAAAGAAGTATGATCACTGTTTTTCAAAAATCTATACCATTTTCCAAACAAAGTTGATATGGCGAGCACAAAGTTTTATCTTCTAATTACAAATGTAGCTGTATTCGGATAAGTTATGCATCTAGTAACTATAAGTCATTTGTTCTCGCCCAATGAATTGTCAGCAAGACACTATTTTCTGTTTCAAGGAAGTGTGCAGCTATAGGGTGTAGCCAGCTCTCATCCTTAGCGGAGCGGGAATTTGCAACAGTCTCATTACATCACATTGAAACATCTATATTATAACATCCAGACTTCGTTTTCATCACTCAGCTACTATGCAGAGGAAAAAAGTGAGGATCAAGTCCAGTTTACTTTCTAAAGAACGTACTTGCACCTCAGTGGCGTCACCAAGGGATGGACTGCGTTGGACATGTCCACCCTAGTTTCTTCAAAAATCCAGTTTTTAAATTTTGCCAAACTTGTTGAGGGAGGTGGGGGGTTGCCTGCATGGAGCATATAATTTGTCTCTTTTGAGTCTTCCAGTTTTCCAAGCAAGTTCGTAGCACTCAAAGATTGGGTGACAGGATCAAACAACATGTTCCAGCCACTGTGCGCCAAGCATCAATTCCTCCTAGAGAACAG
>JANTCA010090818.1:0-11111 GCA_024741275.1 Chironex yamaguchii
GGGAAACCAGAATTTCTCAACCGACCCTTACAGAAGTTATACCCGTTAGAAATTCCTAAGATCTCTTGTGACCAAACAAAACAAGATGATCAAACTAAACAAGACGACAACGAAGCCAGTGAGAAAGGTGAATGCAAAAAAGAAAACAGAGAGATGCGACCGATGCGTGCTGCTGCTGCAGATTCACATTGGAAAACTCGCGCTATGCTTGACTCAGAGTGAGTCAAGGAGGGGAGATGTGTGGAAATTGCGCACTTGTGGCAAGGCGCGAGGGATTGCAAAATGTATTTAAGATGCTTATAGACGCGCATGCGCAGTGTAAAATGGGTGGCTTTGCATCCAAGGTATTGCCACACATACGCAAGGAACGTGGGCATCTCCAAAATAGTAATGATTTGTAATTATTGATTCACATTCTCTGTAACTATAAGCACATATTTAGAAAATCGTTTATGATTGGTCACTTTTTGCCTATAATGTACAATTGCATTGGTTAGTTGTAAAAATAATAGTTAACTGTAGATATAAATATTCTTGATTTATGGGTGGAGATTTAGTAGAAAAGAGACAAATGGAGAAAGAAGAAGTTGATAGCAAGATTGTTGTTGTTTTTGGATAGTCGCTTCTGCTTCAATAGTCCGTCAACTAGCGCGAGAAAGCTGAAAGTTAAGAAAGTTACAACACAATTAACACATTTGGATCTTTGGCAGCAGATGAAAAAGAGAGAGATGTGGTAGAACTTACCATTACTGACGTGACAGGACGAAATGCCTTGACATTCCAAGCCTATGTTGTTGACAGGATAGCTGAGGTGAAGAATGAACACCTTGAAGTTGTGAAGAGGGATTACAGTCACCTGAGAAGAATTTACTTTTCTGACGTCTGCAAGGCACAAGAGAATCTCGTTGTAGACATGTTAATTGGCTCAGATAATATCTGGTCCTTTCAGGAGGAGGAAACGATAAGAGGGAGAGCCAGGAGAGCCAGTTGCTGTAAATGCAAAACTAGGGTGGGTGCTTTCTGGACCCTGAAGGCCCCAGTCCACTTCTTTGGTAGAAGTTGTTAATGATGTCTTGGCGGACTTCTCGAAGGCCTTTTTCACCGTCCAACTTTCAAATCTATTAACTATGTTGAACAAATAAGGCTTCTCAAAACAACAAGCTACTTCACGGATAGGTAGCAGTTTGTTCAAATCAATGATAGATTATCCAATGTGACTGCGGTAAAGTTTGGTGTTCCCCAAGGGTCAATCCTCGGCCCTATACTTTTCAATATCTATCTGGCAGATCTCCAGTCTGAATTGCCAACGAGGGGATTTCAGTATGCAGATGACAAAACTTTGTACATTCATGCCACGCCTAAGAACCTTGAATCCTTACAAAGGACAGCAAGTGATATGCTCTAACAATTGAGTGATTGGTCTGATAGAAACAGGTTTGCATTGAATAGTGCAAAGACAAAGCTTATGGTCTGCCAAACACAGCCTTGAAGATTTTAAGCCTGAAATCTACGTTAAAAGGAAAGAAATTGGATTAAACTGATACATAGCAAGCTTTTAGATGTACATTCAAATGATCAGCTGACTTGGGACAATCATGTAATGATCACTGCTGGCTCTTGCTACAGTACTCTAGCTATTATCAAGAAGTTAAAGAAAATAGCATCCTTTCATCTATTTCGACTATGGAGACCACGTCTAAACTCCTTTTACTGTTACACAGCAGAAGCGCTTGCAGAAAGTACAACTCGCTGCTGCATCTTTTGTAACTGGTAAATATGTAAGAGATTCTAAATCGATTTTGAAATTGGGATGGCTACCAATAAAAGAAAGAAAACAACTAAACTTTTTAAAAACAAAATTTAAAGCAATGAACCTTGAGTTTTGGCCAACATACTTGGCACTTGAAGAAAAAAAGTTTACTAGTGAGCTTCGACCGAGCAGTGTGACATCACTTGTGATGCCAAGAAAAACCGGAACTTTCTAAGAAAATTGTTTAATTCCATGCCCAAAACATAAGTTATTGTCGCATTTAAAGTAACTTTCTAACATTATTTAAAGACATTTTAAAGAATAAAATCGTTACATAGGTTTTTAATAAGATATAATGCAATACTTTAGAGGAAGAGCATTTTAACGTATTATGGACAAAGCTAATTTTAAGAACAATCTTTCCTTTATATTAAAGACAATATTTTATGTAGCATTTAAGAGAGAATAGCCATGTCATGTGGATCTGTTAATGTCTATCATTATTACTATCATTATTATTATTATCATCATCATTATTTTTATCATTGTCATCACAGCATATGATGTTATTGCTGGATGAATCTTCTGATTACCAAGCCATATCTCACTGCCTTAGGTATTCAGAATCTTTCTAATGACTCTTGCTGGTAACAATAAACAAGCTTTCTGTAATAAGCTGAAATTCACCATGATTTCCAACTTTCGCAACCAGTGTTCAAAGTTTTTGCTTACTGTGCCTAACATTCCAATGATGTTTGAAATTACAACTTTTTCTTGATTTTGCCAAATTCTCTTCAATTCCCGTTTAAAATCTTGGTCTTTTTCAACCTTTTCCCTCTCCTTATAATGTAGCCTCGTATCAAATGGGCAAGCAACTAAACAATGTAACATTTTATTTCATCTAATGACTATGTCAGGTCTGCAGTGGCCAGTTTCTTTGTCTGTCTGGATTTTCCTATCTCACATGACTGCGACGTCTTTGTTTTCCGGTACAGTTTCAATGTGGTGATAATACAATTTCTCACTTGCTGATAGCCTATACTTCTTACAATTTCCCAATGCAGAGCATGTGCTACTTTATCATGTCTCCAGTTCTTGTACTGAAACTGCACCAATATCTTGCACTCTGCTAAAATATGAGCTACAGTTTTTTCCCGCTGACCACACATCCTGCACTTTGAATCGACGTCTGTTTTGTGTATGACTTTCCTAATGTAATTTGTTCAAATCGCCTGTTCCTGTGCTGCCATTAACAAACCTTAGGTTTCTTTCTTTATGCCACTTTTCCTCAATCATTCCAATGTTTTTTCATCTGTAACGTCAGCTGTAGCTATAAAAAATCTGTCATGTCAGCTTTTGTTTCTATATCTTTCCTGCCTTTCTAACTGAAGTGTTGCCTTTCCTTTACCTTTCCCAAGTAGTTGTTCATTCTTCATTGCAACTAAATGGTATTCATCATTTTCTGCTACATGTCTCCTCAAGCTATTGATCTCTATATTCACACAAACTTCTGTGCTAATCAATCCTCTACTGCCTTTGCTTCTCTTAACATATAGTCTGTCAACATCTCCTTGGCAAGGGAAAGCTCGGTGGATCGTCAACAATTTATGCGTTTTTCTATCCAACTTTTCAAGCTCTCACTTTGTTCACTTTAAAATGCTAGCCCCATACCTCACAATAGAGACTGCCCTGATGTTTATGGCTGTGATACTATTCATTCCATAAAATTTAGATTTTAATGTCTGTCTCACATGCCTTACATACTCTGTCTCAATCTTTTCTTTCTTTTATTTCATCAGCCTCTAATATCCCTGAGTACTTGTAACATTTCTCTAAATCAATCTCCTGGATTTCGTTTCCATTTGGAAGCTTGACACCATCAGTCTTTGCATATTTTCCTTTCTTCATCACCAGCATGCCACATTGTTCAATTCCAAATTCCACACTGATGTCAGAGCTAAATACCCTCGCATTCAAATCGTCCATAAACAATAAATGATTTATCTTTTCTTGCTGTTTTCATAAACCATACCCCACATTAACATTTCTCAATAACATTGTTAAGGGAATCAATATCAGCACAAAAACCAAAGGCAACAGACTATCTACCTGCAAGATTCCTCCTTTTATCTTCACATTTTCTAAGTTTACTCCACCTGATGCCAAATCTGTCTGACACGAGTCTATACTTTTGCTCAAAAATCTTTGCACATTTCCAGCCACACCAAACATTTCCATTATAAAGTTATAAATCCTTTCATCCTTAAAAATAGCAAGTAAACAGTGGAAATTTTTGTGTAGTATTCACATGCTAAATTTAAAAATGGCCCAGGCTTTTCAGAGAGAGAGAGAGGTGCGTAAAGGATGCTTCATTTTTACCTGTGTAAGTACAAAATGCTGCAGCCCCAACTCACAAGAACGTAACCCTTTCATGAACATTCTCCCTCCTTCGTTCCTATGTACTAAATGGGTGACCCATTATTGGAATTAATTGATAGAAGGAATTTCAAACATTCGGACTGTCCTTACGGGACGCGATTATGGCCATGCTTTGCTGCAATGAAAAACCATTAATAGCTGTGAGTATTCCACGCCTAGCTATATCAAGCTTGTCCTGCATAGTTTTCATATTAGATGCGTCAGTTTTATAACTATTTGATTAAAAATCTTTCTCTTTTGAGTTTTGGAAGTGTTCCAGAAATGCAGGTGGCATTTGAGCACGTTTTTACTTGGAACCAGATGTTTTAAGAACCAGTTATTTCTTGTTGAGGCTAAAAACTCTTTTATCTAACTGGGCTTTAAGACTTAAAACAGACTTGATAAACGTATTATACCTACTGTTAATCCAATGATACCAGAATGGATACTGAACACGCAATAAAATTCATAAGAAGTCTAAAAATTGATTGACAAATGTGAAATTTCTATGAGGTTGTCAATCAAGTTTGGTCAATTTTTCGTTTAAGCATGGAACTTCTGCTTAAGAATGGAGATAAGGAGTGAATAACGATAATAAAATCTGGTTAAAAGGAGAATGTTGGCAACTATCGGCCAGTCTCCGTCCTAAATTGCTTGGGTATTTGAAAGAATTATTTTCCTGCAAGAAAATAGTTACTGCATAAGATTAAGTCAGGTTTCACACATTTTCTCTCGAGAGCAATATCGTTATCTTCTAGACTGTTTATGAAAATATGGATAATGGCAACTTCACATGAGAGTTCTTGATCTTAGCAATGATTTTGAAATTTTAACCACAATGAGCTTATAAGCGAAATATTTTGAAATATGTCAAATGTTTTGAAATGGATCACGGCATAGTTTACTAAAAGACAGCATGTTACGACTTGATCAACAACAAAAAAGTCAAAGTAGTTACGTATGTATCACTTATAACTCTGAGATTCTGATTTTACAATCAAATCTAAACTACTATAAGATTTTCACTCCTTAAATGCTATTACAACTACTATTGTCCTTATGTACATGGGAATCACATGAGGCCTAGTGCCAGTCATGCTTCTACGGTTACAATTATTCTTGAATACACGGGGATCACATGATGTGTAGTAGCAGTCATGATTTTTAAAGCTACTATTGTTCTTTGAGTCCATGGGCATCACAAGGTCTTAATGCCAGTCATGTGCTGCTACGTCCACGTTTTCTCAGCTGATGCACATATACAGCATTCTGAGATCTAGTTGTGCAATCATTGCACCAGTTGTTCTCTTACATGTCTTATCATGGGTGTACTATTTCCTGTCAAGCAAATTAGCTGTTCTAGAGATACTTTATCTATGCCAGCTCTGCAAATGCTGGGATTCTCCAAGGCTCAATGCTTGGTCAAATATTGTTCTTAATTTATATCAATGATCTTCCTGCAGCGATTAACACAAAAAACTGTTATGTTTGCGGATAATACCACATTTTTGCTGCAAAGGACATCTGTTACACAAGTTACCAGCCGCATCAAGGATACTTTAATTCATATACATATCTATTGACAGAGTATTGATTGTCTTCTGTTGATTCTACTTTTATCGACGGATTTTCAAAGGAAAAGAGACAACGTGATTTCCAACTTTTATTAATCCTTGTTACTTCTTGCGCAAAACTCATGGTCTTGTTTATTTAATAATTTAACAAAACCATATGATCAAACACAAGGAAGGTTAGAAACAATCATATTAAGGCAAACATTTCTAAATTAGAGTTACGTGGAGTACACACAATTGCAACATCCAATTACAATTCCACACGTTTATAGGGAATAAATGCAAATAACTGTACAAAACGGGAACAAAACTAAAAGTGCGGTACAGTGGTGTTGAAGGCTTTAGTGAAAAACTAAAATTCTGCCCTCCTTGGCTTAATGTGAGTCTCTGTATTCGTTGTTTACTTCATTCCCCTCCTCTCTTTCTTGAACTACTTCAAATGAAAGAAGACATAGTAAAGACCCATTCAGTATTTCTTCCTTACCTAAAACTCTTACCCTTGCACCTCTTACGAATCCATCTTTCCCTTTAATAAGCTCCATGACAAGATCTGGTCTCCAGTTTTCCCACGTCTTGTCCTCTTTAACAAGCACTACGTTTCCCTTTCTCACAATAGACTCATTGTTTGCATCGTTCCTGTAAAGCTCCCTCCTCCATATTTTGAAAAAAGTGGTCGAGCTTCTTGATCAAATACAAAAATTGTTTAGCCTACTACAGAATTTTCATCAGTATTCCCATTAACATCAATGTTGTCAGCTAACCGATTCAATGCTCTTCAGTAGATAAAGTGAGAGTTTATAATAATACCTGAATTCAAGTTTATCATATACATAGGTTGTGGGCCTAGAATGAAATATTCCCTCTGCTTCTAAAAATGCTTTCAGCAAATAAGTAAGCCTAGAATTTCTAAGTGCTTCCTTCAAAGGCCTCCTGAGTACAGGACACAGGTAAGAAACACTATAGCAGTTTTCCATTGTGCCAGACTTTGACTTATAGTAGAGAAGGGCAGCAAAGTCTACCTCATTGTTAGAAAATGGTAGGGCATTCTTTAATCTGAATTTAGATATCGCTGCCACGGGAGCTGGAGAATTAGGTCTTTGTGAGCTCTCTTACAAATGCCACACCTCGTTATAATTCCTTTAACAAACTGCCTCCACATAGTGACCCAATACCTATTCCTTAATTCAGTTTATGTTGAATTCAATCCATCGTAGTGAAACTTCCTATGACAATCTTCTGCAATCATTTCTGTAAGCCTATGATTTCTTTACAAAAAGACGGGATACTTTGCTTCCATACTTATTTCAGAATGTTCTAATCTTGCTAGACACCTTAAAATCTGTTTAATCTCTTTGAAATCTATTGCAATATCTAGTTGTAATATAGGGTCATTGTAACTAAGCTCTGTTTTCAAGGCACTGTGGGCTTCTGTTATCCAGAGTTCTCCAGTTTCAGTACTTTCCCCTTATTCTACTACATTCCTTATTCCTTCATACATTGCTGACACGACGTACAACCCAAGCAGTAACTTTTAACAGATTGTTAACTAAACTATACCTGGTAATGTCAATCACTTGAGAAATGTTTGGACTTTTGTGCTCTAGTGTGGTTCCAACAGTAACAGTTTTTTTCTCTCAGTCGCAAAGTCTAACCCTAGTGTGCAATAAGCCTTCTACAATAGCGACCTATTGTCCCATATAAGTTCTTTTTACACAGGCGCCTTGATACTGAAATTGTGCCTACATTGTTGGCGTCATTTATTAGCTTCTGCCATTTCCCCTGCATGTCCTGAGGCAATTTATTATCCCAAGCTAACTTTCCGATACAGAGCTCCTGGAACGGAACCTTAAAGCTTACTAAACCGAGAGGGTCAAAGAGTCTAGCAATCATGCTTAACATACCTCTCTTCGTGATGTTTTCATCAGATGGTGTAACTCCCTGTTAAGTCAAATTCAAAGGTATCATACGTATTGTCCCACCATAACCCTAGCAATTTTCTTTCATTTCTTACCATGGACTTTTCCCTTAGCATAAAAGTCCTAATTAGCTTAACATATATCACACATTTCATTGTCTCTTTCCGCTAATGTTTGCCGTCTGTTTTCCACTTTCTTAAACTAAATCGAGCTTACTTCTATTTTTTGCTTTCCCTGCTACTAAACCATCGACATAAAAACTTCTTAACTTCCTACTCATATTTATCAAGATATCTAATAACAGCATTTAATAAAAAGGAAAAACAGTTAACTCCAAAAACTACCCTGTCAAAGCAATAAACCTGGATTAAAGGCTAACTTGAATTCACATTATCCATGGACACCCCCTATCGTTGGAACTTACTTTAAGATTTAAAATTGCCGTTTCAATATCTGACACGACTCCCTCTTATTCTCCCTAAATCTAATCATAATTTCCAAAACGTAATGGATTAAGTGGGGGCCTAACATAAAGAAAGCCATTCTAAGAGGTATTACCTTGCTGAATACCTCTGTAATGTAGATTGAATGGTGTCTAGAAATTTTTCATGAATTTCATTCTCTTCTTTAATTTCTTTGTGTATTTCTCTCCTCAACTGTTCTACCTGACTACTACCTTGTAAAACATTTGATGGTAATTGTGAATTCAATTTACACATGGAGTCTCAGAGGAACTCAGTGACTTACCCTTTATTGACCTTGAGAAGATCCAACCTAGATTAGTGTGAGTGGCCACAGGCTCTCCTGGTTCTCCTTGTGTACTAATGCAATCCTGAAAACTCTGTAACCAGCCTGTCCTAACAAAAATGTCAACTTCTAAATCCTCCTCTCCTGAAACTGACGAAAATCCGAGAACCAAATTTCACTGTTTGCGGATAATCACATTTCACTTATTCTAGATATTTCTTGCAAATACTAGCAATCTTATCCATAACAAAGGCATTAAACTTTACCTCTTCTCCTTCGCCCATGCTCTACTTATAATCTCACCACTTCTATTATCTTTTCTTCTACATTTTGGGGTCCAAAAAATGTCTTAAGTAAAACTGACATCCATAAAGCTTTTCAGCTGACACTGATCACACAGATTCGTCAGAATACGGTAACAGAAATCATAGCTGAATTTGTAATGTAAGGTAGAATCGAAAATTGACCAATAAAAATGTAACGAACCAAGTATTGGGCGATAAAAGAAAAAGGATTGTGAAAATTTCCTCCTTATCCTCAATTCATAACACTCTTTACTAAAATTCACTATTGAAAAGGAAGAAAACAATTGCTTACCATATTTAGAGGTCCTATTTGAAAAGACTGATACTGCCTTAATAAGAAGCATCTACAGAAATACCAAATATACTGGTAAATATCTCATATGGGATTCATTCATCCCTAAAGTAAGTAAGATCAATTTAATTAAAACATTGGTTCACAGGAAAGTTTCTATTAGCTCCCCCTCAAAACTGAACTCTGAGGCAGATCATATCAAAGCTATACTTTTAGACAATGACTACTTCAAAAACGTGGTTTCTCAATGCATTTCATAAAAATTAGCATCTCGTAATTCAGATCCTATGTTTGCTCCTAAGAAATGCCCGCTTTATCTTAGAATTCCCTGGATTGGCAATGTTTCCTCACTTTTTGAAAACCAAGTTAAGGAGAATATTGAAGTGTGTTTTGCTGCCGTAAGTGCGCATGTCGTCTATGGTACATGCAAGATTTTGCCACCAACTCAAACGGATGCGCTGCCTACCACACACACACGGAAGTATGATAGTTTACGAATTTTCGTGCCGGTGTGAAGCCAGATACGTAGGCAGCACTTCCCAAAGGCTGATTGACCGATTCAAGCAGCACGTACCAAACACATTCGCACAGGTTTGATCAGGGTTCGCCAGCAAACCCTATGTCTTTGTAAATCTTGCCTTATGACTAAGGGATGTGACTCTGTTATAGAACAGCATCTTCTAAATAGTGCATCCTGCACCGAGCTGTATAGTGACAAAATTTTTTCGTTGGTTGCTTGAGTAAGGTAAAAATCTCATTTTGGTGTTTTGGAGACGGTTTACATTCGGGAGCGTAAACCTAGCCTGTGTCGACAGAAGGAATTTGTGGTTCTCCTGCAGTTGTTCCACTAGTTTGATATGGCCCCCAGTTAATAGGCTACAGCCCTAAACGTTCAGCAAGATTTCAGATTACAAAGGTCTTTTGACTGCCAGAATCAAGCAGAAGCCTTGCTTTTGCGTCCCACCTACCTTTACAATACATAGTACAGTCTGTAACACAACTAGTGTTCCCTGTCCTGAACTTCTTAAGCGCTTCTCTCAGGCACTTGCTTACTGGGTTCCTGAGGTTGGGTACCGTCTGGTCTTGTTGTAATAGTAATCGTCAGTTAATTGAATTCTCATGTGTTGAATCTACTTAAGCAGGACATGATTGCAATCTCAAGTATGTAGTAAGTGGACAAATATTAGGAGTAAATGTTGTAATTGTAATGGCCTGAGTTTAAGTCTGGAATGACATAGGTTGTTGTCTAAAGACTTTATTTCGTACATTTTTCAGTTGTTTATGATTCTAGCTTGTTGTAATACATGCTGTTGTCGTTGGATTACCATGGCATTGAAATACTTTAATAGGCTTTGGGAGTACTACAATGGTTACTATTAGTACAAATTGCATCATGATATCTACCCTTACAAATACAACAAAACATTTCACAGGGATACTGAAAGGATCTTCGTCTTTTATTCAAACAAAGAAAGCAACGTCCTTGTTTAAAATTAATATCCTTATGTGCTTCTTTGCCAATCACTTTCTCATAATCTGTTTCCTTATGCTCAGCTTTACAAAATTTGTCGTCTGCACTGTCTCTTGTAAACAGAGCATGTGCTGCTGTTGGTGCTGCTTCTTTTTCCGGACTATAATATGAGCTGCTGTCAACTTTAAGTGCATCAAGTCCTCTATAGCCTGTCTTCACAGTGTCATCCAATTCTTGCAATTTTACAACATTTTTTCACCAAAGACTGTCTTTGCCTTTGTTGTTGTTGATGATCCTTTGCCATTTGGCCGTGGGAGCACACATTGACCAATGCTGCTCCTCCAGTGTTCTTTGCATTTAGTAGTTCGTTTATGTGGGCTCGCTGTATTACAATGTGTTTACTAAATTTTTTCCTAGCAGGTTGACTCCAGTTAATCCCTGTTTTTTGTTTAGCAAGTCCTTCAATAGCTCTTCTTGCCTGTTCTTTTGTATAATGCTGAAGGTAAGAGAATTTATCAGTCTTAAATCCTGTCATTTTGATATATTGGACTAGAATAAAGTTCCATCTACAGGAGAGCAAAAAGCACACCTTTCTAAATTTTTTAAGGGATCAAGAGTCCATCTACAGGAGAGCAAAA
>JANTCA010090819.1:0-13623 GCA_024741275.1 Chironex yamaguchii
TAAGGGGAAATTCATTAATTTTTTCTGTGTTTCGGCTTAAGCCTTCATCAGTGTTAGATATTTGTAATACCTCAACAGACACAGTGCTTTTTATATATTCATCAAGCAGGCATTTATGTTATACTGAGACAAGATACTCTAAAATAGAAAACAATTAATTGATCACTTTCTCTGTACCCATCGACGGATTTTACTATAGCAAGATCTACATGAAGTCCGAATTTAACATTCCAAAACTGCTAACTTTGTCTTTTGTGGTTTGCGCTATATTTACACTTTATTTGGCAATGTTGCATGTATCCATCCTACTTAGGTATTAATGCATTCAATACCTGCAGAGACTAAAACATGGTGTACTTACTAAGTAGCTCCACTTCAGCAAGCTCCTGTTCTCGTTTTCGCTGGGTCTCCCTGCGACTTTTTACATCTTGTAATCTGGCGATAAGAGCGTCCAGTTCATCCGACGACAGCTTATCTAGCACATCACGAGTAGTGATTTCCTTACCATACCTCAAGTGTCCTTCGGCTTGGTTCTCAAGCAGGATTAATCCGAGAAGAAGGATGAGTGCCAAAGATGCAATGAGTTTTGATGCCATGTTGAATTGCTTACTACACAAGACAGAAAAAGAGTTAGAATTACTTGATTAGCGTAGGCAACGCATAAAAATGGCTATGCGGTCTTGGTGTGAAGTATTTATCCATCTCAAGGTAAGCTACTTAACTATCCCTGTTGGATATTTAAATGTCGTAAAGGCGTTGTTATAGTCAGGAGAAAGACAAATAGCTTTGTTGCTGAGCACAACTTGGATTCCTGCATTAACAGTCCTTCCTTGAAAGTTAGTAGGCAGCTCAACATAAATGTGATTTTCACCTGTTCCTCTTGAACAATTAAGGCTGGATGTAAAAGACTTTGAGCCAAAGGAACTTAGAGACGAGAATGCTATATTAATGATTAACACGACAGGCTCTGATATGTGAATATGATAGTATCGTTGGTAAGGCAGCAAGAATAATGCATTCAAATCATACTTTTAAAAAAGTGCTACGGGGGTACGCGTAAGCTTAATGTTTGCTTTTCTGTCTTCATTCAGCTTGTTTGTCCGTTTATTCTTACCTCCGCTATTGACCTTCTTCTTTATTCTTATTGGCTCTTTCTATGCTTGTTTAGACCCAGTCCTTTTTGTAAATAACTTAACTGTGTACTAACTGTGCATTCCATATCTATCATTTTTTTTGCACAACTGAGGCATTTCAAGTCGAACATTCGCGGGTAGATCGTTATAACGTGGCTGTTGAGTTGCAAATTTTCTATTTCATTTGTAACCACATTGCATTACATTATTGTAAATCATCTACGAAGCCATTATGTAACAGATATGTAGCATGGTATTGTATGTGAAATGCAGGACTGATTTTTAGTAACTGAGTAAAAAGATAATATTATACTTAGGATAACAGCAATTTATTAGCGGGTTTACAATCTGTCTTGGTCGTGGAAGCAAAAATTGTCGATTAAAGAGGCAGATGATGTCCTTTAAAACGTTTTATTTCCTAAACTGAGTCATTTCTATTCTAACTATAGGAGGTAGCTGTCTAAGGATAAAATTGATTAAACAATATACGATCACTTTATCCAAGCTATCCATTGTCATTTAAAGTTATGATTCCCCATTTGAACAGTGTGACTAGTCAAGGATTGAATATTATAAATATTTCAATCATCCAGGCTCCCTGTGGCTTCTTCATATCAAAAAGGAAGCTAGTTTTCTTTTAAAAGTGGCGGAAAGATACTCATTATAACAACGATCTATTTTCTCGTCCAATTTCCCTCCAGGAGTGGGGAGATGATCAATAAGGCGATTAGAACTAGCCTGGGTAGTCCATTGTGTTTCTTTTCGCCGTTTTTGCTTTCCTACTCTACTTGAACGGAGGTAGTCGACTAATAGATTGACTAGGTTACACAGTCAAGAAAGATTACGACTCGACAAAACATACTAAAAAATCCCAACTACAGTTCTAGGGGAGCAAATCAATTTATGTGTAGGGTGATGATAAAATTTAGCTGTGTTTCAATCTAAATACGAAATTATTACTTGCGCGAAGCAGATTATTTTTTATCTGGGTTACTAACCTCTTTATATCCAAACAAAACTAATTTTGAAAATTATGGAGGAACTTTGGAGAAAATTTTGATATAGCTTAAATATGACACAAGAAACAACTGGTTAGCTTTTGAAGTTAATTCAATGCGGAATTTTTGAGTTTTAGCATCTTTAATTTTTTTTTCAGACATTTAATGTCGGAAAGTAAGTGCAGTCAAAGAATATTCTGAATCATACGTTAAATTGTATTCAACTTCAAAAACAGTCATGAAAGGCGACTAGCCACTTTGTAAAGTTGGATTCCATGTTAGCTTATAACAGCTAGTTGTGAATAATTTCTTATACACGGCGAGGAGTCCTGCTTGTACTGTCCTGTTGTTTTATTAATTTTATTAAACCTATTCCCTGACATTATTTAGATGTCCTTGGCTTATTATAAGTGCACAATTTTATTTCGCTGGGATTTCAAATCTGAAAGTAAAGTTTGCTTATTCAGTGATTTCATGCTTGTATTAAGGAGTTCTTTACAGCCATCACAACCTCTTAAGGAGATTAAGCTGCATTCATCCATTATGCTGCGTGATAATATATGGTTGTATCCATCTCTCACGTACACGTGGGTCTGAATATTCCGGGATATAATAAGTAGAAATATTGAAAAATCGTAAGTTTTTAAAACAAACCGAAGTCGAAATCGGTATGGAGAGTTCCGTCCCAGATCTAGATAGGTCAGTGGAAACTTGAGAATCTAAACTGTTTTTCCAATTGATGATAATGCGAGGAGGTAGGTCTCCAATGACAAGTAATTCGTTAGTAGGAAACAGTTCTGATGAAAGTTCCTCTTTACCCAAAACCGTTCGGATATTCCACCAAGGGAAAGATACTTAATCACTCAATTTGTAGATCACTATGGACTTAGTATTTGATGACAGTACTGAGCTTTAAAAATCAAAGAGACGTGATGTATTCTCACTGACGGAGAAATCCCATTTCTATTTCAATCAATGTTCGTTTGGGAAAACTAACAGATATTCTGTTGTAGCTATCTATCGCTTGACCTTCAAACTGGGAATTCATGAATGTAGATCTAAGCACATGAGCAGAAATAATAAAGAGCCTGCTGGTCTTTGACTCCCAAATTGATTTTCGTGTGGCTTGCATGATTACACGAAGCATTATGTTGTGCCCTAAGGGTACCCGCTGATCGTTTTTTGCGTCAGGTAGACGTGAATAGCATAGTTTTACATATAGAACTAGAGTTAGGTTGTAGAACTTTGGCTGGCTAATTTCTAAGCAAAGATCACACGATTGCAAAATGAGGAATCGTACTTCCATTCACCTACTTACAAACACAAATACAAAATAATAACTCTGTTGTTTATAAACCAGAGTTTATTTTTAAAAAGCTTTCATGGAATCACTCGAGTTTACATTTAGCCATAGTGAGCAGGGTACAAAGTAGTGATACGTGTACTATGTAGCATGCCTTATAGATTTTTACACATGACATAAAAGCAGCACGAATAAGCACAAGTGAATTAATTAGGAACAAGTAACGTTCCCAATGAAAGGAAAAGGTCATCTTCTCTCCGTTGTCAATTCTAGTACTAAATATTAGAGACAAATCGAAGATGCTTGTAAAGAAGTGTACTAATAAAAAGCAGTATACGTATAAAAGATGGGAAGAAAGCTTAAGGCGATAGTAACATGTTTTAAATTCTTCTGATTTTTGAAATTAAAGATGACCTGTGAGATGAAGTTTAAAAAGGAAAGGTAAAATCGAAGTAGGACATATCAAATGAGGACGGTTCGAAACTATTAGGGAAGCAGGACGAAGAAATTGTGGATAAAGTTAGAGAAGAGAGGTAAGACTATGTTTTTGATGGAATCTAAGAAAACTTCGAAAACTTGCAGCCAGAAAGGAAGCAGCTCTTTGGTAATATGTCCAAACGTAATACATTTTCAGAGACGGAAGATGAACGGTAGGATTGAGGTAAATAGTTAACATCAAAATTTTTTATAGAATCCATTAAAGAGGGCACGTCCATGGAATGCAAGAATTTTATGTTATCTTTCAGGTTAATTTTGTTAAAGAGGCGAAAGATCAACGGAGAAATAAAGCTGAAAAGTAAAGAAACAGTTGAGAGTGATAAAAGACTACCTTTGATTTCTTGATTTCCGCTCTAAAACTGAATAAAGACAACATTTACGGTGAGCATTTAAATGCCAATACAAGGAGTTGTAACCCTTAAAAGTGATTAGGGTTGTTTTTCAAGAAAGTACATCAAGCACATCGTATCAACCAATCAAATAAAGATCTCTATGGCTATATTTATCCGTATATTGGTCACAAATACGTATCAATGTGTATGGAATCTAATGCAAGTCGTTCCTGTTACTCAAAGCAATGATTGAAATTAATAAAAATTGAGCACGATCTTAATCGTCTACGATTTCAACTGATCGGTGACAAAACCTCCAGTTCTAAGCTTGTCACAATCACTTTTATAGTATGTAAACTATCAAATATTTTAAGGATACGATAAGTAATAAAGGTTGTAACAATACGAAGTATGTAAAGTTAAACAGTAACAAGTTTGAAACTTACTAGTTGGATGTTTTAGAGGACACCACAGTCACCTTTCAACCGACAATATTACCTTTGAACCACCAGTTATTGTGAATCAATGATAAATGAATTTCAACACTCTATTACACGATTAACTGGTTAAATGAGCATTCAGTAATCACCAACTTGTTTTCCGGCGCTGTTGATCGGAGTGCTTTCTAAACGATTAATGTCTTATTGTAAACAGCAAAGTCCCATTCACTGTCTTAAACACGTCCACTAACCACAATTGTTTGCAAGCAAGGATTGTTATTGACGTACAACTTGGACACGACTTGAGGCCTCAGCAGACAAGGTTTCGACATTCAAAGTCAAAGGGGTTTTAATAAGCGCGGAGGAGACGTCACATGCTTGTACAAGCTCTATATAGCAGAAGTAACAATCAGGAGTGGGACATATATGTTTAGACAGGTGCCTTATATGATGTAAGCAACATTCTCTGAACTTAATCGTGTTACCAAAGATACCAGGACACAATTGGGAGGAGATTGGTGAAGATTTTGGGATTAGACAATCTGACCAAGTATTCCAAACTTGGTTTTAATTTTGATTCTTTTTTATAATACGGGCGACAAATCTTCCTTTAACCCACTGAAATAACTTTATGTTTTTATTTCCTGTTAGGAACCAGAACGTCAGCCAAACATCGTTAGTGGTTTCTGATAGGAAAGTCTCTGCTATGCTCTGACTTAGCTTTACTAATCCTGTGATAGTTTTGCTATTTCAGTGCTGTGAGAATGTTTTAAGAAACACCTTTCCTCGAGATTTGATTCACATAATCGATATATTGCAATCTCAAAGTCTTCTTTATGCGTGCATTCATATTTAAGATACTTACTGTTGTACTCCCACCTCAAAGACACCTCTACTTGACTTTCAATCTACAACCCTGATACTCGCTTCTCAAAATCCCTTTTTCATGCCTTTTGATAACCAAATCCCTTCGCCATGCCATCCAATTACCAAATCCAATTTTGATGTCTTCTGATCTCCAAATCCTTTGGCCTTGCACTCCAATCACAGAATCCCTTCGGCATGCCATCCGATCACTTAATCCATTCGCCTTGCCCTCCAATCACCCAATCTCTTCGCCTTGCCCTCCAATCACCAAACCCCTTCATCATGCCCTCCAATCACCAAATCCAATTTTGATCTCTTCTGATCTCCAAATCCTTTGGCCTTGCATTCCAATCACCGAAACCCTTCGGCATGCCATCCGATCACTTAATCCATTCGCCTTGCCCTCCAATCACCAAATCTCTTCGCCTTGCCCTCCAATCACCAAATCCCTTCGCCTTGCCCGCCAATCACCAAATACATTTTTTATGCCTTCTGATCTCCAAAATCATTCGCCTTGCACTCCAATCACCAAATCTCTTCGCCTTGCACTCCAATCACCAAATCTCTTCGCCTTACCCTCCAATCACCAAATCCCTTCGCCTTGCCCTCCTATTACCAAATCCCTTTTTTATGCCTTCTGATCTCCAAAATCCTTCGCCTTGCCCTCCTATCACCAAATCCCTTATTATGCCTTCTGATCTCCAAAATCCTTCGCCTTGCCCTCCTATCACCAAATCCCTTTTTTATGCCTTCTGATCTCCAAAATCCTTCGCCTTGCTCTCCTATCGGCAAATCCCTTCGCCTTGCCCTCCAATCGCCAAATCTCTTCGCCTTGCCCTCCAATTACGAAATCCCTTCGCCTTACCCTCCAATCACCAAATCCCTTCGCCTTGCCCTCCTATCACCAAATCCCTTATTATGCCTTCTGATCTCCAAAATCCTTCGCCTTGCCCTCCTATCACCAAATCCCTTTTTTATGCCTTCTGATCTCCAAAATCCTTCGCCTTGCCCTCCAATCACGAAATCCCTTATTCATGCCTTCTGTATATTCAAGCGAATGTATGAACACGTGTGTTGACGTGGCCTCAAGGTAAATTGATTGCTCAAAAACAAGGCTGATAACTGTCAGACAGCTTTATCGTAAAAATTAGACGCCATGATTTTATTTATTTATTATTATTTGGACAATCTTTACCAGGATATCCGCAGCACGAATACAGGGTCTTTGTTAAGTCACATTTTGTGATATTAAGGAAGTAATCTGCTTGTATGAGATCGTGCTTAAAGTAATTAATTTATTCTTATTTAAATAATTTTAATTCCATAATGAGATATGGTACGAGTGAAAAGCTTGAAGTACCCTATAACTACATTTTAAGGTCATTTAAGTTATATATTGTGACTCAACATGTATTGACAATGAGAACGAACAATATCGTTGCATGGTATTAATGGCAATGAAATGTATAAGTAAACATTGATGCTATAAAAAATGGTATTGGTTGTTATAGCTGCAATTGTTTGGTTACCATAGCGTTAATTTGCTTCAGGATAGAAGTGATTAAGAGAGTCATTGGCAGAGTATAGCCATGCCACTGAAAGACGGAGATAAAAATGAAAGATTGATGTTGCAATATCACTGCATTCTAAAACCACACACGACATGTGCTCTACAAGAAAACATGCAAACTCTTCTATACAAATAGGTTTGATACTTACAATTATCAAAATTATAATCCATAGAAATAAGTTTGATACTTACGATTTTAAAATCTAAATTATTAAGTCTAAAATAAAATCATATTTTCAAATTGTGCAAATTCTCTAGTCATTTCCTTAATGTGCTATAGAATTCATCTGTTTAACTGCTGATAAGAAAACATATATGCATCTTACATATCAGATTTTTCAACATAATTCAATCTACACCTGTGTGCTAAAATATGAGTATAAACTTACACACAACAATAGCATTAACAGTATAATCATGTAGGCATAAAAAGTAAGGTTTTAATTATCCTTCCCTGGCATATGTTCAAGACCTTTTTATGCCTTTTAAGTTACTCGTTTCATCACCCATGGTATTGCACTTAATTTTTTATACGAAAGTTTATAATTTGCCAAATTGCACATTCTTTCTTTGCGATATCCGTGATTCAGAACTCAAACTTTCTTAAAACTTTGTTATCAAATTATCGACTTATCGATGGTTGTCACAAATACTAAATTCGGAGTCAACTTAAGTCTTAAAATCAACTATTCTTGCAACAATATTTATGTCACCGGTGTAATAATCTCAGTTGATACAATTTGAAACCCAGACAACATAAAGTGGAGGTGAAATTCACACCTGTTGATTTTTTTTACAAAGCAGCTTTATTGCCAATTATAACAACTGAAACTTTTCAACTTGACTAGGGACCGAGAGGTCTCTCAGCCTCCAAGGTTCTCACTTAAAAATGTCTACTGATGTACAGTTCCATAATTCTGGTATAAAGTTGAGTAGTTTCGTCAGAAACAATACTGGGGAGGTGTCAAAGCTTTTCAATGCCGGGTACTGAATGTTGGGGACAACCAGAGTGCCACGGCGAGTTTTCATCGGGAAGTTTTGAAGCACGGGCGTAACTTTGTCTGAACATAAAACTCACACTTTCTTCATATTAAACTGTGTGTTACTGTGTGATATGGCCACTTGCACTGGCTGGTCAGGTATAGCTTGATAGATGTAAAACGCCTGTCTGTATTTTTTTGATGGAAACATTAGCATTTCTAACTTCCTTGGATTACAAAAACTCAGTTTTGAACTTTGTTAGGAGCCGAGTATTACTTAAGTCTTAAATCATTTTCTCTTGAAATACATGTATAGAATCAGTCTTGTCCATAAAGATTTTCGTCTAACACTGATCACCTAGCTTCGTCAGAATACGATAACAGACAACAATGCTAAATCCATAGTGTACGTTAGGATCGAAAGTTGATTAAAATGATCAGTCACGGTGCCAAATCGTTGGCTTGTTTTCTTCTTATAAGTAAATTTCGATCCTAACAGTCCCTACAAAGTCCGCACTGTTATCCATTACCATACAAATCTATGTGATCAGTGTGTCGTAGTATTATGACTCTGCAATTATAAATGTTTGTACAGAAATGAGAGAGAAGTTAAGGCCGGCGTGGGAATCCGAGACGGATCGCTCTGAAGATTGAGCTACCTGGACGTTCTTTCTCAGAGGTGAATTTGGGACGCCATGATTTGATAAATCCATCTCTAAAATGTCAGACGAAAGCTATATAGATAAGTAAAACAAGTTTTTAAGTTTTGTAAAATTGTTGGCATGGTATGAACTAGATTAAGATTTTATTTTCAAGTAGGTATGCGCTGATTTTGAAATGTACCCAGAACAGCGCAGATTATCAGGCATTTGAAAACGAATCATCGGCGAATTTTTGGCTTGTAAGATGTAATTATGGGAATGTGGGTGTACTTCATACAAGGTAGCACGAAAAAGGATAGTTTTAGGACAATGTTTCATTATATCCCTCTGTATGGCTCCTAAGCCTAGACCCTGTCAAGAAAGCTGAAAGAAAGCACAATGCTGTCAATCCACGAAAGCTTAGTGTCGTGCTCATTACGTCCTGGTAACAACATTTGAGTACGCTATCGCCGTGTAAAATGTTTGACAGGTCAGCCATCACTTGACTGAGAAGGGCTTAGCATAAGGACAAGATATGTCCGTTACTGTCTGCGAAGCAAAAATGAATATTTTAGCGGCTTTTGGATATGAGCTTCTAAGCAGGAATATATAGCGCTGAGGCGAACCACGAATACTTATATTGATCAACTCTCATGATGTAGAAATTGCCGAATAGTGATCTGAAAAGCACGATGGAAGATTGCAAATGGCCATGCACGTTAGACGGTCAAAGATGACTAAAAAGGTAAGAGCTTCGACAGGATGAAAACAGTCATTACATGAAAAAGCAGAAAATAATATTAGATTGAAAGGATAGCAGATTGAATTAAAATAAAAGCATGATTTTGGAAGCGAATTTCAAAAGAGACGAGTGCGAGAGAATTAGCCTTTGCTGCTTAGTATCGTACGACAAGTTCCACTGTGCACTGGTTAGAGTTATCAGCTCGAGACGAAGAGTGTCGATGGCTGGGTACACCACTCTAAACAATAAATTATGCTTTAAGTAAGGTAAGAGGAACAATATCAACCTTTAGCTGCTGTACGCCTGAGTCCTCATTCCGAGTGAGAATGATTTATATGCCCTTAGCAGACAGAATTACACTTAGGACACGAATAGGTAGTTGTTATTACAAGTTTGTGGTAGTAATGAGTCTAAATAGAACAAGCATTAATGTATTATCCCATTAGGGCTCACCCTAGGTAAAGAAAAATCTACTTACAAATGTCTTTAGCACAATGTCACAAAGCTATCAAGGCAATTTTCAAGATTTGTACCACGACAAAACTGTTTCAGTAAAGAGAAATCTAAATGCCCTCTTATTTGTTTACAGCACACAGTTCAAATATCTGTATATTTAAGCTCGAGCATAATGTTAAGCAAAAGACATCTACAATAGCTACTAACACCCTTTAAGAAAATCGCTCCCAATCGCGAATGTTCTTTCGCAACCACTTTCCCAACCGCACAGGTCGGCATGAAACCGAACAGTTATTTCTTCGCAGTTTAAGTCAATATTTCAGAAAATATACTGCACTCCTTAAAATAATGTGAGTAAAGGACTCTTAGAAAAATCTGTTTAAAACAGCATTTAATACTTAAAACTCACCTTGTCAACAGCTAAAATTTTCACACCTTTTGGAAAAAGCTTTGAGTTTAACTGAGTTGATCGCTATCTGTTCTCGTTCACTTATATACCCTTCACCCACTCTAAACTGTCTGTTGATACTTTTTCTACATCTGGTTTGAAAATAATTACAGAGGCGTTGAAAAAAGAGCTCTGTCATGTCTTTGTGTAGCAAACCTTTGTTCTATTACATACGAGATTACCACATTAACTGTTTGCCACGCTCTTTGCAATGAAACAGGTTCTCAATCCACTATTCACAAAACATCATTTATTTTTAATATAAATATTTGGAGAAATTATCTAATTCATGAATACTTTATTCCGCAATCATTAAATTTAAACAATTAAAAGTTATCGTGGCGAAAAACTTATTAATCCCACAGGAAGCAACGATCTCGTTTTACTGATATTTTCTCTAGAATTCTACAGTAAGTCCATTAATTACTTGATCTTGCTTTAAGCTTGTGAAAGCTTTTGCACCCTCGGGTCTTCTCCTTTCAGTGCTGTGATAATGACACCCACTTCCTACTTCTGTATCACTGAGAGGGAATCTATCAAAATATTAATTGGTAAGGTACGTCTTGTACTTCTAACATATATTGTCAATTTGATTTATGAAATTGTGCCTTGCAACTTTCCAAGAAATATTGCCAAACAGCAAACGTAAGCAACTTCTGAGAGTTTGTGACATTCCATAGTCAAACAGTGATTTTATCACATTTATGATAAACATTAATGTTTATGGAATAATTACGACTGTGTAGGCTATACAGTCATTCTCAGGTGGTTAGGTGGTTATATGTTTTCCTTGCTATCCATTAACTCTATAGATCTAAATTGTTCCAAGTTGGATGAGTGCAGCCTTATCATACAAGCAAAAATTTCAGGCAAAAAGTAAACAGTATGTTAAAGGGTTAAAAGTTTATCCAATGACATAAAACTTTAGAAGCCACAAAAATTGCGGATAGATAATTTTCATCATTAAAATTAGAACTTTCCTTTTGTTGCCTGATGCCACTCTGCTAAAGAGTTAAAGATGGCGGAGTTTGAGCCAAAAGTAATCTCATGAGTTGAACAGAACTTCCCAAAGTATCTCAAGAAACCATGCAAAGTTTCACGAAATAGGAGACACAACATTAAATATTGAAAACCATATTCAAGTGTATACTTTGAAGGATGTTCACTATCATAACATATATCACAGCCTAGCCGATTTGACAAAAATAATTTCCAAAAAGGAGCTAGTTTTCGCAGCGAACATTCTTACTAATTAATAACAATTGCTCGACAAAATGTGATCTCGCTAAGAACAGATTGAATAATTTAAAGGCGTTGCATTTCCATTGTAAAATTTATTTAACTCTGCTTATGAAGAGTGATCAAAATGTTTAAATGGTTGCATTCATAATTATCAAACTGCAAAATTGTTATTTGTTAGGTCTAGAAAACACGAGGAAAGAGTCACTCTTCTCTGTTCGATTGTCACCAGTTCAGCGCTTGGAGATTACGTTTACAAGAACCAGCTTAGAAATTGTGAGCTTTATTTTGCACAAGAGAGCGGAATCGAACTGGTGGGCTGTGCTAATTCTCTTCTGAACTTACGAAAGGCTCTTCGGGAAAGAATTGTTGGACTTCAAAAGCAAAATTTCATCAGAAACAAATGTGACCTGGATGCTCCTTATCTCTTTTGGTAGATAAAAAGCATAAATTGCTTGCGCCTAGAGAAGAATCAGTTGTTGGCCAGAGTTAGCATTTACATTGGATTTTCTGTGTCGTTGCCGTGATATTTCTTCTCTTGTATTGTTCTTGAAATATATTCACGGTCATTGGTTCAATAAATTTTCTCCCAAAATTTATACCCAAATCTTTTTAGTGGGCAACCAAATTATCTTCGAACTAATGCTTCTGCGTATTGAGAACTTCTGTGTAAAGAGCTTTTTCCAAGCTTAAAAAATGTGGTACTCATTGCCTAGTAAATGCTTTTCTCTTACATGTTATCTTCATGCTTTCAACTCCATCGTTAATCGCTTCATTCTTCCTGTTTTGCTGTTTTTCTTCTCTTATTTATGTAACTCTTCGACAGCTGGTTGTTATTCGATCCCAATAATGAGTGATTTTGTTAATAATAGTTGTAAAAATCTTCCTTTAATTAGATCGATGAGTATGATGGCTCTTTGCTATGAGGATACGGGTATGAGCCTGCTCAAACGGGCTACAGGAAAAACAACTGTTTATAATATAAGAGGACATGGCCAACTATCAATACTTTTATTAATTGGTTGTTTATACACTTCCTAACTATAGTTGCTAATTTTAATAAAAGAGCTGGAGCATCAAAGCCGATTATCGAAGTTATTTACCTTACGTGTCAACTTAGAAAGTAAAAAGTGACTTGTAAGATCAGGTGCTGCGGAAGTCAATTTTGTAAAACAGGTTAAATGCCGGTACAAAACGATAGATATCATTACAAAAATGGGCCAACTTTTACTCGCTCGTTAACAGAAACATATTTGCAAAATTGCCTCACGCGAAAATACAACTCATTAGGCTACAGTATTCTGTCTGCCAATTCTTTTACTTTTAAGAGCCTTTTGTAGCTTATTATAACTTAAAAACTTGCGTTGGACACGAAAGATGGCACAAAGGTGTGGTCGAAAGGCACGACGCATGTCCTATTGACTAAAGAAACAGGCACGCTGTTACTTAACTGCTACCATTATATAGACAGATCTGTACTAGCTGCCAGGTGTGAGTAGAAACTCAATTTGGCATGAAATCAGTGGACGATCGCTGCTATAACTTAGTCTTTTCAAATGTTACGACAGAAATGCAATGTTAAAATTGTGTGGCTCTGCCTTTTGACGTAATTAGATAACAAGAGCACTGTAGGATATAATGAACTTTGATGGCTGTCCAAAGAGTGAAAACGTGGAAAATAGTGCTTTGCCATTATAACCGAAGTGTTCACTGATAGTGCCGTGGTGACTATTTTAGTTTTCTAAGGGCAATACTCTTATATGGGCTACAAGCTGTAGACGCTATGAAACTAAAACTCGAGGATGAGTCGTTTTCATCTCTAAGCTAAATGTTTGCAGTAAAATCCGTCACCTTCAGACATACACTATTCACTATACCGAGATCATTCATATGTGAGCGGATTATCTATCTATCTATCTATCTATCTATCTATCTATCTATCTATCTATCTATCTATCTATCTATCTATCTATCTA
>JANTCA010090820.1:0-34627 GCA_024741275.1 Chironex yamaguchii
GTGTAAGGTCGAATGTAAAGCCTAAAATATAGTGAAAGGTTCAATGTAAAGGGCAACCTATAGTGTAAGGCTCAATGTATGTGGTAACCTATGGTGTAAGGCTCAATGTATGTGGTAACCTATGGTGTAAGGCTCAATGTAATGGGTAACCTATGGTGTAAGGCTCAATGTAAAGTGTAACCTATAGTGTAAGGCTGAATGTAAAGGGTAACCTATAGTGTAAGGCTCAATGTAAAGGGTAACCTATGGAGTAAGGCTCAATGTAAAGAGTAACCTACAGTGTAAGGCCGAATGTAAAGCCTAAAATATAGTGAAAAGTTCAATGTAAAGGGCAACCTAAAGTGTAAGGCTGAATGCAAAGGGCAACCTACAGTGTAAAGCCGAATGTAAAGCCTAAAATATAGTGAAAGGTTCAATGTAAAGGGCAACCTAAAGTGTAAGGCTCAATGTAAAGCGCAACCTATAGTTTAATGCTCAATGTTAAGCGCAACCTATAGTGTAAGGCTCAATGTTTGCTTTGTCACAAACTTGCTTAGCTCTAGAAAAAACAAGCCAGCAAAACTACTGAGAATTTGGTTGTATGCTATGTGTGGAGCAAAACCACAAAAGTTGCATCAAGTAGATGCAAAGGGGATTCAAACTTACAACCATACGGGGATTCGAACTTGGAACTTTACACTTAAAAGTATGTTTTGATATACATTTGATATCTACGACTAGAAACAAATACATTGATGATGATGCAGATATACCTCTTTGCTTATGTCGGAGGACGGATCTTGCAATTCGTTTCCAGGATCCACATCATCAACTAGTGCCGATGGCTCTTCATTCTGCTCAGGTCCTTTGGCAACGATCTCTTGTAACGGATAAGGTGTAGCTTCAAAGCCACTAGATATGCGAAACAAATATGTGTAAATGTATTACATTTGCAGGATACTTCGTAAGTATTAGATAGCCATAAGCAATCATAAAAAAGTGACTGAAAAATACAATAACAGTCTTCAGTCACTATAATCAAATAGGCAACGCAACCTGAAAATATACTGGTAAATGAAGAAGAAAGAAAGAAGAAGGTAAAGAAACATAAAAGGAAGTAAAGAAAAAATGAAGGGCAGAAAGAAGAAAATAAGACAAACAGAAGGAAATAAATAAAGAAACAAGTCAAGAAAGAAAGAAAGAAAGAAGTCAAGAAAGAAAGAAAGAAAGAAGTAAAGAAAGACACAAGTTAAGAAAGAAGGAAGTAAAGAAAGACACAAGTTAAGAAAGAAAGAAGAAAAGAAGTAAGGAGGCACGGAATTGGAACACATTTTCATTGATACTAACAATATTTAATGCGAAGTGTAGCTGGGAACCGGGAAGGGAACGCAAGAAGGAGTACTCAATTTGAGAACCATCTGTGAACGATTCTGTGAAGTGACAAGAAAGTATACATCTGGTTTATTGATTTTGACAAGGCCTTTGATCGGGTTAATCACAAGAAAATAATTCGATGATTGACAAACATCGAAACATGTCAAAAAGACCTGAAACTGATTGTCAATTTGTACTGGACACAAAGAGCAGCCATCCAACTAGAAAAAGGATCAACAGAAAAATTTGAGATAAAAAGAGAAGTTCAACATGAAAATGAATGCTAAGAAAACAAAACAGAGGTTAATAGTAAAGAGCCGACACCAATTAAGATCAACGTGGACGGAGCAAAAATTGCGCAAGATAAAAATTTCATCTACCTCGGACATAAAATTACAGAAGATGGCAGGAGTGAAAAAGAAATTAAAAGACGCATAGACATTGCAAGAACAGCCTTCTCAAAATGACGAAGACACTAAAGAAATCTCAAATACTACTAACAACAAGGAATAGAATTTTTAAGTGTTACGTTTGGACAACCCAGTTACATGGTGTTGAAACGTAGACGACATCGAAAGCAACCAGAGAACATCCATGCATGTGCTTTTGAGATAACAGAAAACTGCTAAACATCAAATGGACAGATTTATAAACGAAGAGATGTTAAGACGAGTGAACATCACATAAAGAATATCCAGCAGAGAACCCTCATATTTTTCGGCCATGCCATTCACAAAGGAGATCTGCTAAGAACATTGCTAGATGGGAAAATCTAAGGGAAAAAGAGCAGAGGCAGATCCAGAATGACGTAGTCCAATAACATCAGCCATTGGACGGGCCTCATCTACACATCGAGGCTACAAGAAGGGTCGGCAACAATTGGAATTGTAACAATAACTATAGGGATCAACCAACATGTTCATGAAAATTCAGCCAACTTCTCAAATAAAGGACGATTGCAGACATGGATACAAAATACTTGATCATCCTTAAAAGTAACTAAAATCAAATCCCGCATTTACATGGAAAATTTATGCCGCATTTACATGGATAATTTAACAAACCAATTAAAATATAACATTCGTTATATAATTTGAGTACGCTGAATTGTTGAATTTAATATGTTAAAGCAGGAGAAATGGTACTTCAGCAAGTACATAAGTTTAAATACCTACAAAACCTAAATGTCTTAAACCTTGACAGTAAAACGAAGATTGCTTTCAGCAGTATAAAGAAGAAAGATTGCAAAATCTGACAATCTATCAAGTCTACTAAGATGAGAATTCTGTGAAGATTGATACTGCCTTTCATCTCATAAGTTGTGTCTTGAATGATCCACTGAAGGAACGGAAGACAGTGGAGTGTACGACTGGATAACATAAAGAGCAGGACTCAAATATGTTATCATAAAGACAATACCTTGAACAGTGCCAGAGAAAATTGGGAGAAAGGGGTGTCAAATTTCTAATAATTGAAGAAAGTAATTAAAATGAATGGATTAAGCATGATGCTCTTATAGGCCTAGTGCTTTATCTAAGATCTTTATGTGATAAATTCAATTAATTGTTTACCTAGTAATATTTCCAATGACAAATCAGATGAAGATACAAAAGAAATTAACAGCAAATGATCAACGGAATTACAAAGTATAAACACAGATATTTGCAATTACCACCGCTCGTTAACGGTAAGGTAGGTTCATATTATAGCTAAAGGCCCGAGATGATTCAATATCAAGAGGACGTTTCACAGAGGGCTTAATATGAGCGCATAAAACAGATCAGGTGACAGATCTTCTGGTGGATCACTTTACAGGTTTCCTGGTGGATCAGCCGTCAGATGCTCTGATGGACATCAAGAAGGATTTCATGACGGATTTTTAGGGTGCTCCTGGCGGATCTCCTGATAGATGCTTTCGGATTTTGTGATTAGCATTTTTCGTAAAGATAGGGTTGCTGTATTTCCTTCAACTAAACTATCACAATCGCACATATAAACCAACTTCTTAGCTTATCTTAAGTTGTAATACTAAGTCAAAAAACATGCCCCTTGGTGAGCTCAGACCACACTCTTTATATCGCTGGGCTTGCAACACACAGGTGGTAACTATGCAAGAGTAATTAATGCTGAATAGCTCAAAAACACTTAACAGAGAAGCGTAGCAGCACTGGGGGTTTTAGCTCGTGGCCTTTTCATAGTCCATGACTGTAATGCCTCTACACTGCACACCCCTTAGTAGTAACATGGTCCAAGTTTTTCTTTCATATTATGACCAAGTTTATTCGTCGCATTTTAGTCGAGATACATTCAGGTATCCAAAATCTGAAACAAACTCGATTATAAATTATAAACAAACTCCAATTTTGCATCGCATTTCAACTACATTCAGAAGTTGGTTTTGAATTTGGAGCGCAAACATATTTCATATGCACGTCCTAGTTAGAGATTAGGAAATTAGAGACCAAGACCTGAATTACATGAATTTGACTCGATATAAATCCATCGTCTAATGCCAAGTCGCTCTTGTGTTAGATAATCTAACACTACATCATAAACTTAAGACAAGTTTAACACGAGTTATCATGGATTTAATCATAACATTGAATTTAACACGACGGAAATTTGAGAACAGCGACGTTTAAAGTGGAGCCTAAGACAAATTTATAGCAAAACCACCCAGGGCGTCTAGCACTTGTTTCAGATTTCACCAGATTGAGCACTGGGATAGAAAACACTGATCTGTTGTACAGGAGATGAGTAGTAGACCCCTGCGCTTTCTACCCCCTGAACCGCACTTGATGAAAGGAAAAAAAGCAAAACAACATACAAAGGTGTCTGCAGTGTAATCAATCTGTCCTCCTCCATACCATCTTCATTAATGGCGTCTTCTTTTCCCATCCCATGCTTCGAATGACTGCTTTTTGATCTGGGTACTTTTAAACGTATTCCAGCAGAAACCTGTAAAACTCTACCAGCCTCAACTACAAAATAAAGAGCAGAGAAATAAAAACCACAACCGAACGACACATGAGCGACAAAAGTCGTGTCTCGTCTCATTCTATTGTATTCTAATGCATTGCATCGCATTGTATGGCATTGCATGGCACTGCACTGTGGTGTGGTGTGGTGTGGTGCAGTGTAGTCTGGTGCTTTCCATTGCAATTTATTGTATTTTATTGCATTGCATTGCATTGCATTGCCTTGTCATGTCTTGCATTGTATTGTATTGTATTGTATTGTATTGTATTGTATTGTATTGCATTGCACTGCATTGCATTGTATTGTATTGTATTGTATTGTATTGTATTGTATTGTATTGTATTATTGTAGTTTATTGTAAAATATGCCATTCTGTCAGCTTGGTACAAGTTCCTTATTGCAAAGTAGAAAAATTGTAACTTCACCCCCCTTTTGAAGGAGATAGCTGTAGTATCTTCTAACCGTAGAATAGAATCAGAGAAAACACACGTTTATATTCTGTAATCACGTCGTCCTTCTAGTTCGTATTTACAAAAAGTGATCGTAGGTTCTATCACGTGCTAACTATTCATCACGTGATCGCTATTTATTTCTTTTGCTTTCTGTATCATTTTTTCATTCTTTCTTTTGCGGTTAGATCCTTTTCTCTCAACTCTTTATCGTCATTTTGCCTGACTGCAATTTCAGGCAATTTTGTAACAATATGACGTGCAAAGATAAGACTTACTGGTGTCTGTTGGGTTGACACATGTGGCGTGGCTCGATAATTCCCTACAATCGTATATAACTCGGGAAAGTCTATCAGGGTTGTCTAAAGCGCAGCGTGAGCCTGTCACCACTTGGTTGTACTTACGTTTGACAGAACACTTCAACTGAAACAGTACAAATATATTTTCTGATCTAAAACCCACTGTAAACTCGCCAGGTTGACATTATTGTACTTGGGATTCAAGCCTGCGAGCGTCATGCTTTTTGCTTACAAGACCATTACTTATTAATGCTTATAGAGATTACCGGCATAGATTAACAAAAATGAAATCATGCCACCCATGAAAATAAAGATGACTCCAACCAAAAGGCAGCTGAACGCAGGTTGTGTGACGGCAGGTAAATAATATCTTGCTTATTGAACCCACATGCCATCTAATGAAAGATATTATGCTCTAATGACAGTTTTAACCTAAATGATCATTTTAGTACAATATCCGTTAAATTCTATCATATTTGTTTTGAATACTTTACATTCAAATCTAAACATATAACACAGCACAACATACCTTGGCATATTTCATCATCCTCTGTTAAACATACGACTTCAAAGCTAATTGTCTCCCCTTGAGCAACTTCCAAATACGGCTCTCCATTGCAAGCTAATTTTATTGCCTCTGCTGAGAAAGATATGATTAGCTTATCGATAGATACTAAATGCACAGGAGCTGTAATAGTAATTTGTAAGGTCCGAAGAAACAGCGGGGTTCATACTTAGCTAAACGTGTGTGCGGACTCACAGTCATTCACAAGAAAATGTACACATAGAGGTTTAAACCTCAATTATTTCTTGTAAACAGGCAAAAGGTCTTGTCATCGCCAACTTTCAACCGTAGTGGAGCTCGACTTCACAACACACCAGTTGCTGCTTTATATAACCACCACTTAAAGGCATCCATTTACCCAAAAGTCACTAGACGACATCAGGTAAGTAAGGCTCCGGGATTTACGGCCGACTGCTTCCTGCGTTTTATAGAGATTAAACGGTGACGTTGATGTTCTTCGGTCATGCAATGAGGCGGAATGGTCTAGAGAGCGTTATCATCACAGGAAACATAAACAGGAAGAGAGGGCGAAAAAGGCCACAAACATCATGGCTAAGGGACATGAAGAAATACACAGGCCTAAGTCCAGCTGGTGCTGCTTGAGCGGCTGCAAACAGTGAGAGTTGGCGTAGGTGTGTTGGCCACAGCATCGTCCATCACAGTGACGTCCGATGCCAATGACTATCTAAATGATTAGCTCCTATACACCAGTGTGCAGTAAACTGCAACTTTATCGTTTTAACAATAAGTACATATTTATGGAAGGCCACCGCAAAGCACTGCACATCTCTTCCAGGATAAGGTGTTGTAGATACACCAAAACGACAAGTGTTTGAAGTGGCAAACTTTACAGTGAGTTTAAAGGATGGTAACTTGCAGCAAGTGAGGGAAGCAACTTAAAGTTGTCAACGTTCTGTCAACCACGGAGACAGAACATTTACGGTAATGTCGGCTTCAATATCTTGAGTTGTTAGACATGTGTTTTCTTTCTTTGTTAGTCAATTAGTTTGCCTTTCAAAAGTTCTTCATCACAAGGCAGATGCCACTATCGAAATGAAACGCTATTTCTTGTCAATACATACTATTAACTCGCAGTTTGACCTTCTTAATGCAAAATGTTATAAATGACTCTTTAATCAGGGAAAAATCACACAGCATTACTTCTCAGAACGCGGCATGAAATTCCACCTACAGATGGATTAGGCGTAGAACTCTCTGTTGCATGAGTCTAATGATGTACCAACTGTACTGTCTCCTATCTTCACATACACTAGCTGATGTACCTACTGTCTTCAAATAAACTAGTTGTTGTTCCTCCTATCTTCACATACACTAGTTGCTGTTCCTTCTATCTTCACATACACTAGTTGTTGTTCCTCCTATTTTCATCATCGCAACGGTAAGTGCCGATTCAATCACTATAGCTTAGCCCTGTATATCGTCACCTATCGCGTCTCGGCATTGAGCATCATGTCTGGACGATAATTGTACGTGGCTTCGACTTACAACCTCTGTCTCCCATAGAAGTACTGATAATCGGCTTGAAAATATACGACATTGCGCAGACAGTATACTTAAAACACTTTTTTGCCCGAAACTCTTCAGAGCATGAATCGTCAGAAAGGAAAGTATATGTACAAGGCAACCTTTTTTATGCTAAAACATTTATCGAAACTAACCAATCATAAACAAGAAAAGAAAAATAAAGACAAAATGAAGAAGCAAAGCATTATTGGAAGAGTCCAAGTGAAAAAACGAACAATAATTTTCAAATAATTGGCACAGCTAGATCGTCCTTTCATCTTTGTGCACTGGAGTCTGTCCACATTAAAACAAGAAAACCAGTAATCTGTAGGCTAAAAGAGCTCTTTACAAGGCACTTTTGTGGAGCAACTAGCGACAGCTTTCATTAGTTTACTGAATGAGGCAATGAGATTGACATGCACCCTTTATAAGGGCAATTCAATTATATTTATTGTCGGCATACGACGAGCTATCACTCTTTTTAAAATGAGAGTTGACGGGGAAAAAATTGAAAGTGTTATAAATCGCATGGTTTTAATAAATGCAGACTGACTTACACTCAGGTCTACCGCTTCGCCAAATGCCCTCATATGTACATCCTGAGCAATGAATAAATGATCCCTGCCCATGAAATTGATCCATTCTCCATTGCCCCTGTTTCAAAAGTAACAATGATCAACACAGAAGAGGAACCCTTGTGACACAGAAAAACAGTTGATCTTACAAACTGTAACTAACAGCGGCAATTATGCTACAATTTTTCAAAATCCAAATTATTGTATTACTCATACGCCCCCTCCCTCGAATAAATGGATACCTTATCACGCTGCCTTCAAATCTAAATCCTGTGTACTTAAGAATTAGTCATGTTTTTCTAGTGAAAGACCCAATAACTATTTACGATGAATGTGATCAATATCGCTAAGATACCAAATTTTTTCCAAATATTTTTTGGCTTTTACTTGGACACGCATGTGACAGAAAATGAATCAGAGGAAAATCTTGTGAGGAGGAAAATTGAAATTAAAATTGTTAACTAGCAAGATAATTAGCGACAGAAAACACTTTCTTACTTGAAGATATCTAAACATTTTTATAATATAACAATTCCCGCAAACCCAGACAGCATTTTGTTTTGAATTCAAAGAAAAACGTAGAGAGAAGCTCAATCCATGAGGTTAGTGGCAGTTTAAGGACGGGGCGACCCGGCAATGACCCAAAGAACGGCACCGCCAAGGGACCGGGCGCTTTCATGGCACTTTTTATGAGTATGCCCAGTGGAAATGAACTATTTACATCGTAAATCATTAAATTCTGATTAATGGAACCTATCAAGCAGCTAAATCAACAAAAACTATTTATTTCAAAAAGCTTTGAATGCATGTCTCTGCCCATCGATTTATACTTGCAACCTAATTGCTCTCTTAGAAAAGCAGAGGCTTAGAACATGCTTAAGCTATGCTTACATTTCAGCGAAGTTTCAGCCTCAACACGTGTATTGGCCTTACTGTATAAGCAAACTGTTACTTTGAGAACGCACAGCCCATGAACTCTTTTTACATGAATGTTACATTGATTGGCGAACTCAGTATAGATTCTTCATACCTTATCTACGTTATTGCTGTTGTCTACGATGCTGAGTGTTATACAGTAATACGATAATCATAATGATATAAAAATCAAATTACTCTGTTGCGTTATTCTCATATTGGCTCTTGCAAAGTACAGGACTTGGAAAGAGCATGTAACTTATATCAGGAAGCCAATGTTATATATTTAATTAGTAAGCACTGAGGTGATGCCCTCAAGATGTCTTTTAAGCAACTCAGGTATCTGCATCGGGATATCACAATGCCGCCCAAACTATGGGAAAAACTAAATACGCGTTGTTTAGCTGAGTCAGTTTATCCGTTTTTAAATTCTTCCTTCTCCAGTAAATTTCTCCCTTAACGGGCAGCTTTTCACCGGTATTCTAGAATCAAGATTAAGGCTCAATGAAACTAAAAGCACACAATCTTCGTACGCTGAAGTACACAGATACTCTCTCGAGAGGAAATTGAAATAGTTAATTGAAAATACAAGAAATCGTATCCCAGGGATGGGGCTTACATTAACCAAGCCCCCTACTGTTGGTGCGTAATAACGTCAGCAGGTCCCGAGCATTCCAGTCGATCCAACCCTCTCCCCTCTCAAAACCCCAACTGCGTGAGATTGATTGATTAAAAGGGTTGTCTCTCAACCTGGTGCCAATCGTGTTCTCTCTCTAAATTCAATGGCAACATGCTAGATTCATTGCTCCAATTCAGAGAAAAAGGCTACCCAAAAATACCAATGGATCATTTTAAAACGGCTAACCAAATTATCTTACCCTTTCTTGGGAACATATATGATACTTGTCTTACAGGAAGCAAGTTATGTTTTTTCATCGTTTAGTCAAAGGAATCTTACACTGTGCTCAAGAGACTAGGTATCAGATGGAAAGATATTTTCCTGACCCTGGTTCCGCTTGCAAAATTTTTCATTTACAGGCACGTCAGTGATGATCCGACTGTCACCCCAGGCGATGCAGTCACTTAGATATTCAGGAGTCCTGATACTCTTATTTCAAAGGAACACTTTATCCTCTTCAGATGGGGGTTGGTACAGCACCTTAGATTCTGAGAATTGGCTTTCAGTGCAAAGAAGGACAAAGCATTGAAAAAACGATAGGTAATTCCTGAATAACACTTGTATGCGCTGCATGCAACAGTTTTCAAATACAGGATTTCCGTGTTTTGGTGGACACTTTAAAATTGGCTATGTTGAAAAGCTCTATCTAATAGCGTTCTCGTGGTTCTTAATATGTTCAAATTGACGTCAAGCTTAAACATACCCCATATATACTCCCGTCTTCAAATTTCATAATGCCATGTCCATGACGCATATCATTGATCCAATCACCTTCATATTCTTCACCATTGCTAAAATAAAATGAGAGACAAAATGGAAAGGATGTAGAAAAAACTTCATGTATTACTAAAATTCTCTCAACATTTAAAAAAGCACATAAAAAGTCAGGTAGAGTTCATAACAAATAACCCTCATATTGCAATTTGCAATCACCAAGGAATACCAAATATTTGCAAGAATTAAGTTGAAAACTCCTGCGTGCATACACAGTAGTCTTTGAGTTGAAATTGAACATTAAAGCCATTAATATCAAAAATCCAACACTCAAACAAATGTGCTGTTCTCACAAAAATATTTGGTGAAGGCCATTTCAAGTCCAGGTATCACAAGCCGAAACTTAACGGTTGCTGACTGAAAAATTCATTAATCGATTAAATCTTTGCAATGGACTCTCTCTAACTCTAACTCTCAAGGGACCAAGAGAATTGTTCGAAATAGATAAAGTTCGAGTACGAGAAAGAGTCTTAAATGTACTTAATACGTCATGGAAAAACATAAAGTAGTGATTAGATTGAGGTTCGAGTGTTCTCCTTATCACATGCAATGCGTTTATCGTCGCAGTACTTGTACTTCGTTTCGTAATTAAACTTTGATTAGGTTTCTTAAAATACAATGTATTTTGCATGCTGAAACCTTGCGTAGCTTTTGAAAAATCTCCAATGGATGTTTGTCTTGAGGACCAACATATTGCTCTCGTATAAAGTTGTTCAAAATCAACCCTTCTCCATATTTCGAAAAATCTTACATTTTTCTCTCAAGGTTTTAGTTGTTAGCTTTCGTTTACCAGAAATAGACGCCATCGTGCTCACTCAAGAACAAAACCCTCCTTGAATTCTGTTAAATCTGTCTTTTTACAAGTGGGGACATTTGAATATCCATGTAATATACCGAGTATTTCGAACGGTTCTGCTTTATCACGCTCCCGACGTTTAAGGGAAAGAGAAGACACCATGATCCTTAAAGTTTAGAAAATTTCACAATAATTTGAAACATTTTTCAGAAAAAGTTCGAGATAGGGAGAGAACTTGTGCCAAGTGACCGACACTTCTATTTGACATAGAGAAAAGAAGTGGAATAAAGATAGAGAAGATAGAGAGTCGAGTGCGAGTTAGAGACATGAATTTCTTAGTAATACATGCTAAATGTCCAAGGGACCGGACCCTAAGTTCGAGATAGGAGAGACGTTGTAGTTAGAGAGAGTCAACTGTTTGTGCTTCTTTTTTAGCTACGCCATATTCGAAGCACGTCCTTTGAAGAATTCGTTGGTAGAGGAGTCAAATCACTCAAAATAATCACCAGAGTTTGTACATCCTTTTATTGCAACTATGAAGGCATACATTTGGACTGCGCTATTACATTCAAGACAAAAGAGAAGCTATGTCCTTACCATGAAAAACTTGTAGGTGCCTCATTTCGTTTTTAAAGAGTCAGTTACTACTTTTTGCCTTTAGAACGATTTGTTTCATGACTTACACCTTTTATGACTGAATGGTTACAAGGGGTGTCACTGTTACCCCCCTCTCCCCTGTATCTTACCTTAGGCTAAGAAAGGAAGGAACACACTGTTTTGGGAATACAATAATACTGGAGAAATGAGTAAAAGGGAGATGATTAAAAAAGAGGATCAAAATAGAAACTTTTCAAGTAAGGAAGACAGTAAAATGGGATCATTATAGTTTGCAAGGAATCCATGGTTTTACCTTGACACTTGTTTTCCTTCTCCATGACGTTTATGATGGTGGAAGGATCCTCTGTATGATGATCCATCTGAATGAATCAAAACACCATCCCCTAAAATGTGCAATGAAACACCACATTATACTATTTATGACAAAGCCATGCCAAAGAAAATTGATGTCGATGAGCCTGCTGAATATATTAGGATCTTTGGGGCAACAAAAAATGTGTGATCCAGGTTTAAAAATAAACTTTACAGAAAGAACTTCCTACAACCTGCACGTGTAAGAAAATTTGGACGCTCAAATGGAACTGTATGTCTGCCTCTTGTTTACTTAATACACAAAATATTATGTCATTGAAACCAAAAATGACGAGAGGATACATATAATGTACTGGTGTTCTCTGACATTTCACAATCCTACAAACATAAAATATCGTTAAACAGAAGAGTGCATTTTGTGACACTACTTGTCTTCCATGACATCATAAATCTTTACCAGTGCAGTACCACATTAGAAGAAGTGCGAAAGCAATGAGTATACTTAGTGCTGCTATTGAAACATAGTAAAAAATAATGTGGTATATCGAAGCAGATACTTCCTACTTTTTCAAACATACAATTGCAAAAGTTCAGTATTGTAAGGCAAATGAATACTTGCTTATATCAAACAACTGTCACCAACTTGTTTTGAACATCAACAAATCTAATTAGGATTGTTACGTGCAGGTTGTAGGATCCACCCTTTAAGATCCACCCTTTAAAACTGTCATTTTTTTTAGTCACACTTCAGCAAATTAGGAAAAACTGGCATCAAGCAAAGCAAAAAGCTAAGGACAGAATGAGAGACAAATTGAGCTGACGTGAGTGCAAATGATGCAATACTCGAGAAGCACTATAATTTACTTTGATGCAACTTAAAATGCAATTCATCCTATCAAATAAAGGTTTTAGTGACTACTAGAAAAGAATACACTGCAAGGATGAGGAACCATCATTATTCCCACTGGTGACATCAAGGGCAGTCTTCCATTTAGCAAGTCAGACCAGCAGAGCTAGTGCATATTTGTGTATGCTATTGACTACACACCACATCTATCCCCACCCAGATTTAGAACAAGGTCAGTAAAGCTTTGGGGTCCAGGCTCTGACTGAATACTAGCAGCTAGAGTCCAGTCAAACACACATACAATACAATTTACTTGTCCTCCAATGTCTCGGGCATAAAAATGCTGGATCAGCAGGAATAATTGAAAAACAAGCAATAAAAAGCATCAGATCCAGGTGTGAATTGCCCTGAACGAGGAATATTGTTCCTGTGTTGATATTTTCTCTCCTCGTGTCATACTGCTCCAGTGAGTACAGAATTTTGCTGAATGCTAAATGAAATTTCCTTCTAGCAATCATTGTTGATTTCTAGGTATGTCAATGCACACATCTTTGCAGTGGCATTATCCTCACTCTTAAAATTTTCCATTTACTTCTCAGAATACAAGCTGCTGGCTGATTCAAACATCCCTTTTTCTGCTCGGCCAGAGCCTCTTATTCTTGTACTTTTGCTATGCCTATGCTACCAGTTATTTCTAGCAACCTTCCCTTTTGGCTACCCTATCTTGCAATTTGGTACATAAAGTCTTTGAAAGGCAAGAATAATGGTCCCTATAAGAGGTCCATGTCCTGTCATAAACATAAACTTTCAAAATTTCAAAACAAATAGCTTCAAAAAAATCAGCAGGACAGCTATTTCCTTGTCTTTGTAACTGATCAGACCTGAGAATAGGCATTCCAACAACAACAAATTACTATACAGGCTCAATGTGTTGTGGTGGAGCAAAGAAGGCATAGAATGATTTGCATTCAGCTAGTAAGCAAAATACCTTATGAGGGCCTACATAAACAGATATGCTACAATATGTTTTTACAGAGTAAAAACCTGGAAACCTAGATGGCTTGGCCCAGTTCTAAGGGCATGCAAGGACAGATTGATGTTCAAAGCTACCCTCAGATCCAGATGAGAAGGTTACAAACACCAGACATGGAAAGTGTTCATTGATCAACAAAAGATTTAGAGGACAAGGCCATGCAGAATGTAAGAATTGCAACAAGAAAGTTGGTCTGCAGTCTTACATCTCACTGGGGATAGTGCCAATAAATATGTGATTAATGAGAAGGGAAGCAAATCATTTGGATCTCTTCTGGCCTTCTAAAAGCACAATTATAAATACTCTTATAAATTTGCACTGGAATGTAAAATTAGTTACCTTCTCTCATATTACTTGACCATTCCCCTTCGTAGATTGAACCATTGCCATACTCCATGACACCAAAACCATTAAATTCGCCCTTGCAAAATTCACCTTTGTAGTAATTTCCACTAGATGTTACTTTTTTAATCCCACATCCCTGAATTTCTCCATCTTTGAATTCCCCTTCATAAAAACTGCCATCCTTCATGATAAGTTTGCCATGACCTTCACATTAAATGAACCAGAGGAAATGTACATTACTAAGTAACTTAACAAAAACGTGGTGATTGAAGTTTGCTCGACTCTTAATTAGTACCTACTTTCGAGTTTCGAATAATTGGAGGTAGGTGATTATTAATTTCAGAGAAAAATTCCAACTAAGACAAGCTGATTCAACCCACCCCATTTATTTAAATTGGAAAAATTTTCCACCCACCCCAGCCAATCAGCAGCAGCAGCAGCCATTGCAAGCTGGGGAGTAAGAAAGTAAAGGAGGTCTTGGGGCAGAGCACATGACAAATTTTCTTAACTGTACCCTTTTTGCTTAGGGAAAGGCCTCTCTCCAGCTCCAGAAAACACCCATTTCAGTTTGGTGAAACAACTTAACATACGATGTTGCATTGTAATGGAATATAATACGTATAAAGTAAAGATACAATAGGCATGTCTTGCATTGAAATATCCTACTACCCAAATAATTTTGTCATATTAAGCAAAATTGGGATAGTACGATTTTCAAAAGTGAGGGGTTACTACCCTCATACACCCTGTCACTCCACAACTGCAGTTAATAAAGCCACAATATGAAGAAGAAGGTATGTCCCGCTTTCATGAAAAACCAAAATAAAAGTTCAAAGATTCACATGTCTCAAGCCATAGTATGTATATATAATTTTTAAATCTGGTTTTAAAAATTTCATGATCACTTCCTGCTCTACTTGACCTATTCACTTGTTAGAAAAAATGTTAGCTCTAAGATCTAAATATTTGCACATTAATGAACAAGTTAATGGTTACACTTAAGGGTCCTGCAAATATGTTTCACTTAACCTTTAGCAGTTATGGCTTAACTATGGTATTTACACCAGAGGACACTGTTGGAATAAACATGCCATGATCATGATCCATTGAATTAAATAAACGCCTTTATTTAGGTTTTGAAACAATTAGGGACACAATGCGAGGTACTTTTTAATTGAGTGGAACAATCAATGTTATAGTACGTCTCGAATCTTTTTTGTCTGATAGACGACTACGTGTTAGATCTTTGGGGAGATGTTAGGAACTACATTTGTTTCCTTGTTGTCATTCTTTTACTTAGATACATTTGCCACCACCTCAAACTACAAGAATTTTGTATATAGTGTAAATAGCTCCACCATAGTTATTCTAAGCAGTACGATATTGGTTCATTTTCTGGATGTGAGCACTCCTCATGAATACTTGTGATTGGAATTTAAGAGAATTGGCAGCTTTCCTCAAATTTAAAGTGGCATGTCTACAAAAGCCTTAAGATTCAAGTTAATTAAATCCAAGACCATGAGACATGGATACAGGTTGTCCATGATGACCTAAAGCAGCTGGATCTTGATCCTGCCTTGACACAGGACAGATTGGAGTGGAAGAGAGCCATTGTAAAACCCCGTCCAACCCACGCCAGCGTGGAAAAGCGATGTTAAAATGTAAATGATGATGATGACCATGGATGCAAAGAACTTGACCATCAACAGTGCTGTGGCTCAACAACAGAACAACTTGTCCTGTGCATAATGACCACATTCAGTGATAAAGCAAGGTTCTAAAACACTTAATATAAGTTCTTTAAGTTTTTTATTCAGGTCTTTCAGCATAATAGGGTGGCTCATGATACTTGTTCAACCAAACCTGTATTGCATCTTTAGGTGAAATCAAATAATATATCATACATTCTTACCATGTTTTTTTCCTTTAGACCATTCACCTTCATATTTGAAGAATCCATTTGAATAATGATAAACACCAAAACCTAGGAACATCATTAAAAAATGTATAAAGCTATCGTATCAATAATTGATATGTAACAGAAAAAAACAGGCTCAAAAGACCATGGAAGTGGAAAAAACAAAATGTTGCAATGGAGCATGAAATGGGAAAGAGGAGACAAGATATGACATGAACACAAGAGAGTTCAAGCTCAAAGACAAGGGGAATACTCAAGAAAGAGGAAGGAAATACATTCATACCATCAACAACGTGAAGCATGTTGAAAGATGGATGACATAAGAATTTTTAAAAAATGTGAATCAAACAACACGAAATCCTGTGCCAGGCTATGGGTAGAAGGGTCTGTACAATTGCACATGAATATGCACAAAGAAAAACAATAAACAAACAATCTTTTTGTGGTACAGAAATGGAAAATTGCCTTGAAAAGTTGGAGCATTGTGCCAAAAACATACTTAAAGGTCTTTTTTGTCTAACAATCTTCAGAATATGAATCATCAGAAAGGAGAGGATAGATATATGGCAACCTTTTCATGACAAGCATGGCCAGAAATTAGAGGTGTCTGCAGAAGAAAGCTTTTAAGTAAGTTTTCAAGCAATGTACCAAAATTTCAAGCTGATTTCTAACACTAATAGAATGATTACACAAAGTGGAGCTTAAATAAGTAGATCAAAAACAAATAGTTATTACAACAAAAACATTATTTCACAAGCTTTCACAAGAAAACCTTAAGAACAATGACAAGAATAAAATAAACTCAAGAGTATAAAAAATAATAAATCTTACCATTAAAACTTATTGTCAAATTATTCAAGTATCAATAACAATGTTGATGAGGTGAATATAATGCATGCATTGCACTTTTGTGCAGTTGTAACTTGTTAGGTTTACAAAACAACTTATTACAAGGGTGAGTATCTGATACTCTTCTTGAGCAACAGCCTTTCTTTTTTGGTTGATAAAGATTTGATATGGTCCTCATCTTACAGGACGATATATACATATCAAGAACACCCCTTTTTCAGTTACATACACAGGTAAAGTATGGACTCCAACAATACCATATAATGATAAAAGATGCAAATGTAGCTTTATCTAACGATCTTAATGAAAATTCAATGTTGGAGAATGGCACTGAGAGCATTGGCCAGCATTTTTGTCATTCTCAAGAAACACAGACAACTCCTCTTCATTAAGCTGCTCCTATTTAATATGGAATCGCTGCTGCAGACATGAACAACTACCAGATCATTCCGTGTCTACCTCCATCACACCAAGAGACCACACTGTGTTGATGGTGTCAACCTCGTTTCCATCAAGCTGGATTACACCCATTTACGTAAATCGGCATATTTCATGTTGTTTGCATAATACCAAGAAATCAAGCCTCCTCTGTAAGACCTGTACACGTATGCTTTATTGTGCTGAAGGCAATGGGGTCACGACTGATCAATAACTACTCTATGTTCTGCGATTTGGTTCTTTCTCTTGATAACACCTTGTGACACCCAGAAATTTAAATAACCAGCTTGTTAACTTGCTTACGTACGGCACATAACATATGTCACATGGCATTAAAAGTGACATAGACCAATTAATTTGCTACATTCCTGGGTTCAATCATTTAATGTATAAGAATCGTGGCTTGCATCGACCTTAACACTTTTCAAGCAACGTATTCGTAATTCTTTGTCATTACAAGTAATGCTTTCGGTAGACGCTTTAATGAGTATTAAGCGATTTCGTCAAGTAGCCACTAAATACTCTCCCTGGGGCTGTTGAACCAATTTTGTGTAACTTCTGAAAACACTAATTTACAAGATCTCCGCTGAAATCATGTTACTGTTCTTCATACCAGCAAACCCAAGGACATTAACCCTTATCCTCGAGTGGCTTTTAGCCTTGATAAGCGGGGACTAACTAGTACATAATTAATTTTTATGATAAAAAAACTACTATAATGTATCTTTCTTACCATCTCGGAGTTGACCCTTAACTTCTCCAACATATCTTGATTGGGGAACTGGCGAACCAGCCATTGTACCGTTAAAAACAACCCTCTGTCTTTACAGGCTGACCATGATTCCTCTGGCCTATGTGTATAAGTGTCTTAATGTCAAGTCTGTCTTTCACCCATGAAGGCAGCCATCTTGCAATAATAAACAAATTCGTTGCTTGGGTAAAAAGGCTGGGTACGAGTTAATTGGTACTTTTCTGGAGAACAGCAGTAAAGTTATGATTATGATCATAGAGTACAAAAGAGCCTGGTACCGAAGAAACCTACCAAAATATTGTGACACGTGACAAGGGCATCCAAAATGGTAGCAATTGTTGCTTCAGACATACACTTAACTGCGAAGCTATCAAATCAGTATGGTTCAAGTAGCCTATATCACATTGGGTTGGATACATTATACAGTGTACTGGAAATGTAATATTATCGACCGGACTGAGATACATTAGGAACAAAATTCCGTGGAATTCGACCGTTTCAGGTGTTGTCTATAAGAAAGTTAAGTGAGCCTAGCTGAGAAGATGAATGTTAATGCGATAATTCCAGTTGCTGGTAATGAAATCAGTTTTGAACCTGGTATAAGAAAAGACAGGTAGGAAGAACATAATTCTTTACTGGTAATCCTGCCCAGGATAGTACTTATCAATCGATCAATCGTAAAATGAACGTCTTTCAAGAGGAAGATTGGTTTTTATAACTTTGTTTACATTTTGCTTAGATCGATATATCAGTAACTACTGAAGCTACAACTTTCAAATTTTTTCACGTATCAGCTAAATTATATAGTCAATGATTTGTTTGATTAGTTTACCCTGAAACAACACAGGAATTGACGAGGGTTTTGTTAAATGCGATAGTCTGTCGGTCGGTAGTAACTTCAATTCTGCCCACATCATCTTGTGTTTCTGCCAGTATCTCATCAACTACAAAAGCTACAACGTTGTAATTTTGACACAAAATTGCTAGACACCATATCTAACTAGTTCATTGATAATTTTAGCCGTAAACAGAGAGGAATTGAGGGCCCACGCTACCGAGAGTAGGGGGCCATGGACCCCACTTTTTTGCAAAGTAAAAGTTTTTTTCTTCAACTTAAAATATCAGTCATTATGACTGTATTTCGCACTTGCATTTAATGAAATCATTATGTTGCGCATGGTTATATTGCACAATAATTAGGCTTCTCAGTATATAGGTAAGTTAAATAGAAAGAGAAAGGTTAAAATGTTGAAGCTGTCTATTGAGGGAAGGCTTTTCCCAATTAGTAAACAAAGCCTCCTTTATTTTGAGTTGGTAAGGCAAGGGTACAGAATCTAAAATGTTAAAACAATCCTCCGAACACATCCTACTACAGTGAGGTGACTCATTGAGATGCCTAAAGAAATGAGAGTTTTTATCAGCCAACAAATGGTCACGTACCCGTGTCTTAAGGTGTCTACAAGTTTCACCAATATAAGGAGCATTACAACCTGCACAAGAAAATGAATATACGACACAGGAACAGTTTCCATCAGGAATGTGAACCTTAACAATGAACAAACTTCTCAACTTCAAAGATGAAAATACTAGTTTAATATCCAAATCTCTGCAATATCTTTTGGCTATGGATGTTACTTTATGTTGAGCCACTTTAGAATACATACCAGTATATGGTAACTAAAATACTGCAGGCCTGTCAAGTGTCCCACATCGTTCGGTTTGCACACATTTTTTTTCAAACCCGCATCCCCGCATGCAAGCTCTAAAATAGGCCAGTTGCCCTGCATTTTTTCATTCATGATTTTGTGATTCTTTTCTATTACATTTGCTGTTTTATTCAGCTAATTTTGAAACCATATGAGAAATAGGCTTATGTGACATGAAAGCTTGCAGGGTAACACATCAAACCGTTCGGTCTACTTTGAGTTTTACTGAAGTGCTGAAGCCTTTCACAGCTTTGTTACCAGTGCACATGTGCATGTCAGTGATTCTGTTTGAACAAAAATGGCTTCTGCTTCAAAGAAGTGCTGATTGCTTGGTTTGAAGAGGAAGAGTTAAAAGGATTAATAAGGATAAATCATCCTAAAAATACCGAAAATTCCGTGTCTTGGTATGTGAGAAAGTTATAAACATTGATCATCAAGGAAGGGGTGATCTTATGAGACAAATGGATGGCATGTTTCATAAGAAAAGTTTGGCTTCCAAGAGGAATCAAACACATTTGTCTGATGTTTTTATCAAGAAAAAAGACCCAATAGAAAAACAGGTACAGTACGTAGAAGTGAAAGTATCTGAACTTCTAGCAGAGCACCATCTGTCCCTTGCTACCACTGACTATTGAACACATCTTTTCAAAGATATATTTCCAGACTCAAAGGTTGCCAAAGCATACTCTTATGGAAAAACTAAACCAACTTGTATCTTGAATTGAGCTATCAAGCCATCTTTGCAGTCTGAATTAATTCAACGAATGAGAGAGAATTGTTGTAGTAGTTGCACAGATGGCAGCAATGATCAAAACTTGAGCAAAATGAACCCTGAGACTGTTTGATTATTTGCCATTAATCAGCATGTTGGTTGCCACTAAGTTCCTAGATATATGCCTCAGTCAATCATCAGCAGTAGTACATGTTGCAATATTTTCCTCCATTAATGATGCTTTTATCAGAAATGGTGTTTCTTGGGAGCATTGTGTATCTCTTAGAGTTGACAACACTTCTGTTAATGTTTGAAAGCACAATTCACTTGTTGTGGAAGGAAGAAAAATGAACAACAACATTATACTTATGGGTTGTCCATGTCATATGGCACATAACACTGCAAGAGAAGGTGAGAGAGAACTTGAGAAATATGTAGACTTCAATGTGGAACAACTACCTGTTGACGTTTACTTCCACCTTGATTATTCTTCAAAGAGACAAAATATCCTTGTAGAATTTTGTGAGATTTGTAGTCAGGAGTATCACAAAATTTTAAAATTCTTGAGTGTTTGCTGGCTGGGTCTTTCCACCTGTTTGGAAAGGACATTGAAGATGTACCTTCCATTGCAAAGCTGCTTCTTGTCACAAGAACAGAAAAGAAGAATGGAAGACAATCGATGCCAGAAAAATCAAGATTAAACAGGCTGATTGACGCATTCACCAACCCAATGACAGAAGCTTGCTGTTTATTTCTGGATGCAGCTTTGCCAGTGCTGACTAGCCTAAACCTGATGTTACAAAGAGCCGATCCTGTAATTCATTTAATGTTTGAAGCTCTTTTTGAATTTGCAACTCCCCTTTTGAGCAGATTTGCTTTGCTCACAGTTGTGCAAGAATTTGAGAATGGCAAACTCATGGAAATGCAAAAAAGACTCAAAAAAAATTCTTGATGATCTAGTTAACGATATGCCTACTTATAAGCTGTATGTAGGCTACCTGGCAAGGTCCAAAGTTAATAGACGACTTGATGATTGAGATATTGATTAGAACGAACATTCTCAATTTTTTATGGCTGTTTATGTTTTCATAAAAGAGCATTTATTTATGCAATTGAAAACTTTCCCTAAACAATGAACTCTTGAAACAAGCTCAATTTCTGAATTTCTTGAATCAAAAATGCAGTTTTGAAGATGTTTGTGCTCTTACAAACAAATTATCTTCTATGCTTCCTTCTCAAAAAGCCAGATGAATGAAATGGAGCAAGAATTTCTGTTACTACAAACAATAAGTCTAGATGACTTTGAAGACCAAGTTAAAGAAGAGGCATCAATAAGAACTGACCACACTGGGGAAGCTGTTACATACAGAATTGATATTCTTTAGTACTATCTAAATGAATTAGAAGTACCTGGGACACAAAAGCTTAAGTTTGGTCAATTGTTCAAGTTAGCCCAAGTTGTCCTGACTATAGTACATAGCAGTGCAGAAGAGGAGTCATTATTTTCCAGGTTGAGAAAAAATATGACTCCTCAGAGAGCAAGCTTGTCTTGGGAGCACAGCAAAGAACATTTAAAAATACATTCATAAACTTTAACATTGTCATTGTTTAGCAAAAGATGAATTCAATATTTGTTATGAAATAGTTCAAATTTGTTTTGTTGTGGTTTTTATCTTGGATTTGGATCTATCTTGTACTTAGATGGTAGGAAAGCAGGTCATGCTACAGGAGTCAGCAATTTGTGTTTAGCCAGAATCAGCCTTGTGCTTTTATTTATTTTGTAAGTGTACGCATGTTTGTCCCTCATCTCAATTTCCAAAACTTGACAGCCCTGATACTGAGGTATGGACTTAGCCTGTTGATGTGTAAGAGAGGTCTGGAAGCCAGTAGGGGTCTTAATAAGAATGGTATTAAGATACTTGTTGATAGTTTTGTAAATGATCCATGTGGGGAACAAGTTTTTTTGTAGGATGTTAGTCAGTGTTTTAATGTAACTGATGATGGTACTTGAAGTATCAAAACATGTCTTACAAGATGAAAAATGTAGTTCTTTTCATCAAGTGTATGAGAAGTCTGCTTATTACAAGAAGCTTTCTTGTATAATTATCTCACCTATGTGCAAAATGTCATACTTCTGACCTATGACAATATGTATTAATTGATATTGATACTTTTAAAGGGCATGCATTTCCTTTCATTGTTCTTTTTTGTTTGACTTGGCTTTTTTCTCACCCTCATTTGGCTTTGAGGCCTAGACATTCTACCAACTCTGACTGAAATCATTATTTTATTGAACATTGTCATGGACAGTGGAAATGTGGCTGATAAGAAAATAACAGATAGATTCTCATCAGTACCAAAAAAGAACAACAAGTCTTCATCTGTGGATCCAGCCATACCATCACCATGTCAATCACTGTCTGAGGCTGCTGCTCCACTAGGTAATTCTTCAATAAAAGAGTTACCGTATTGACCACGTAAGACATTTATTTTTTCAAAGACAAAAGTTGGAGATAGGAGTCGTTCTTGTCAGCACCAATGGTTTGAAAAATTCACTTGGTTGCATTATGATACCAAGTAAGTTATATGAGTCTAAACTTAAGCAAGATGATTTTATTAATAAATTATTTCTTTCTGATATATCCTACATATAAAAGATTACCTATATGTTCAGTAAGAAACAGGCAAAAGATAAAATCAGTTTCTAATTGTCTCGTTATGCAGGTTATTTCATATTTATAATATTCTGTGATCATAAAAACCTTTTTTGAAAGCCCCATTCACAATTTTAGTTTATCACTATTTTTCTATTGTAGGTCAGACCGTGTTTTTTGTGCCTACTGCATGAAACATGACAAGAACCAGGATTGCTAGCTTCATCACTTTAGATTGTTATGACAAAATGTGCTAATGTTGCCGAATTAAATAACCAAAGTATTGCAGACTCGCAGCAGACAGATAGGAAACATTTGATTGATGTTATACAATGCCTCAGATGTTTGGCAAAGGCAAGGAATAGCAATCCAAGGAAATCCAAGAAATGACAACTTTACACAACTGCTCGTGCTCCTTGGAACTAAATATCCTTCAATTAAATCAACATAAGAATGAACAAGGTTAAAGTATACAAGGGTTAGACTTACGATGGTGCCTGCAAGATGATGGGCAAAAGTCTGGTGTTGCCACACAAATTCAAACACAATCTAACACAATTGGTACTTTTGGGGAGATATGTGTTCTGGTAAAATGCTCCCCAAAATGGGAGAAAATACTTGGATCTTTAGACGAAATGATTGAAGGAGAAATGGATGACGCCAAAGAAGAAAAGCCAATTTGTTTAAGCAAGCTGTGTACAATCCGATGGACAGAAAAATCATCCTGCCTTAGCCAAGTATTCAAAAGATACGAATCATTGCAGAAGTTTTGGAATGTATGCTGAGGTGAAAAGCTTGAACCTGATGTCCTTGCATGTATTATTGGGTGTCAAATGCAAATGGAGTCATTTTCCTTTTTTGTTTGATCTGTTATTGAGCTACAGATTGTATAGTTTAATTGACAACTCATCCAAAACATTACAAAAGGAAACAATGAGTGCTGTTGAAGGTCAATGGCTGGCAAATCTTACCATTCAATCACTGCAGGAGATGAGAACAACCCGTGACTTTGACCTGTTTTTTGATGCTATTAAGAAAAAAGCAGCAAAGCTTGATATTGAAGAGCAAACCTTGCGGAGAAAGTGTCATAAACCAAAGAACTCTATCATGGAGTTCGTCGAGGGTCACAAAGAAACATCACAAAATACACAATCAGTTCACCCAGAAACTGCAGCTGAGAACTGCCACATCATCTTTTACCACGCTATCAACCCTGTGGTAATGACAATCAAAGACCAGTTCGAGCAACCAAGCTATCAATTTTTCTCCTCCATTGAGCAGTTGCTAGTAAATGCTATCAACTCCGAACCCTACCAAGCTGAATTAGATGCCCTTGATAAGTACAAAGATGATCTGGATGTATCAGCATTGCCCTCAGAACTTCTAATTCTTCGCGAAATGTTTGCAAATGAACAAATTCCTACTTTCAAATAGATAAAAGTGGAAATAATGACATTAGCAATGAAAGCATAACTAAGGCTTATTGACAATGTAACTAAGTAATTGAAACTAGTACTTGTTGGTGCAGCTAGAAGCGTAACCCCTGAGCAATCCTCTTTGTTAGCACGTGGATTGAAATCATGGTTTTGATCCACTACGTCGCAAAAGCGCTTCAGTGCTTTAGAAATATTGTGGGAAATGTTTGCACATGGTTTGAAAGAAATAGATCTAAATATGTTGAAACTATGTTAAATAACATACAGATTTAAGAGAGATAACTGGGTTAAAAGTCAAGGTTCGTGAGTAAAGATATTGATGGTTGACTGGCAATAACATTTAAACACTTACACCTCTGTTCACATTCATATTTTCAAGATTACGGACCAAAATATCTTCAAATTTAATTTTGATGAGTTGGTGGGCTATAATTTCTGTCCCATATCAACAGATTTGTTACAGAGGACTTCCTTCAACCACAGGCTTACAAAATTCCAAATGTCAGTTTTCAGACAACAAATTATGATAAAGCATGGCTATCTGGAAGCTGCAAAAACATGAATATGCTATTGACAAGAATTAAACTTTTGTTGGCAATAACCCTACAATTACAAGATGCTATGACCGTATCAGCGTTTTTGTTTTCCTGGGGTTTCTAACCCAACTATTGCTACCATCTTTGTTTACAAAAATTTGTAACACAGTTTTGCTCGACTGGGCCATCTTGTCCTACTTTACTATGATTATGCCTATCGGGGAGTCAAATTCGGGTCTCACGACTGCAAATCTGACTCCCCTGCTATGGGAGATAAATGGCTCAATAGGAAATATCAAAAGACTATTAGCCACTCAAGCCAGGTTGTCTACTCTGCTATTGGGTATTGTCTATTGTTGAATATGCTTTACAAGAGGTATTTTTGTAGTTCTCGCAGTTTCTTTCTTCATTTCCTTGGACGAGGTGGCTGTTGGTGCAGTCATTTATATACATCCTGTCTACATTGATCTCTGTTAGTAGTTCTTTCCTTCTATTCTGTCACAGAACATCCTCTCCACGCCTTCAGGCCATCTACCAATTCTCTCTTTGGTCTTGCTTTTGGTCTAGCACACTCCACTCTGCCTTCAGTTGCTTTTCTTAACAAAGCTCTTTCTCGTCTCAGTTGGTGATAAGTAATAAGTCAATTTTCTTATCTAAATTGTTTGGGCTAAAATTCCAGGGTATTCCGCGCTTCCTAAAATTTCCCTCACTCTGTCCGTCATGTATTCATTAGTCCTTTTCTCTTTCAAGCTTATTCTACGGATGTCTATAACATTTCACTTTGAATTCTTTGATCTATCCTTAACAATTTATCCTCAACTCGAAGTTACATGCAAGTTTTTTATAAACACTACCAATTACCACCAGGCTCAGATTCAACCAAAAGCTGTGCATAACCTAGGTACCATCCTCAGGCTCAAGCCAAAATTCACATGTACTGTTTTGTATTGTCCATTTCCATAAAGAAAGTTTTATCCTGGTGATGCTGTTGTTAACAAATCGTATGGTCGGATCCAGGCTTTAATATTTTACTGGCTGTTGTCCGGAAATTGGTTCACCTAAGGAACAAAAATAGGAATGTTAATGCCGTCCCTTGAGTTAGGTAAATGATCACACTTCCAGTAGATGTCATATCTCAAGAGTGTGCACAGTCTAAGGACCAGTTTAGGATGAATTTAACAAAAACGTAAGCACCACCAGCCCACAATCCAGATTTGTTTGAGCCTACAAAAGAGTGTGTACCTAGTTAATATTAGTCACTGCCTACTTCATCGATTGATGGGTGGGGTTGGGTGGGATGGGGTGGGGTGAAATAAATGTCCCTCAATTGGGAATTTTTGAGACAAGCAAAATGTCTTTTTCATCCCATCACTTTTTTCATGCTATATTTGTAGAATTTACAGAAATACATCACTGTTAAGAAACAACCCCATACACACTTCCTAATATGATGTTTGGTAATGCATAGAAGTCATAAAAGTAATATGACGATGCATTTATTACAGTTTGCACTAGTTCTACATAGAAGTAGACATGGTGACCATGTGTAATGAAAGGAAGGAACCTTTTGACAAGCAGAGCTTGTTTATTGTAGCATCACTCAGAAGATACATTTTGCATATTAACAACATTTATTGCAGAATCATAACTTTCAGATGCATTAAATATACAGATTGCCTTCATGAACACATTCAACTTAGCATCACCCTTTGCTGTTTAGTATCATGAGGAGGTTGCATCATAGGCAATTATTTTCTAATGAAAATGTTTTCTTACGGTGCTACAGACAGGCGTGTCAAGTACTGTTAGACAACCGAGGGCCAGAAAAGTTAAACAAGTTCAACTTTTTACTGGCTGTTACAACAGTCTAAAGGTACTTCAAACATGTGCCAGGGGAACCGAAACAAGGTGTTTCCATTAGAAAATTATTGCCTGTGATGCCGGGAGGATAGCAGATGGCAGAAAGCAACCACATGCAACCTTACTGCACCTATGGCTGTATGGAAACCAGGCCTTTCTCATTTATTAATGTTAGCTGTTACTAGAGGTTTAAGGTTTCATTTGCCGACAGATTTTTTTTCAGGGGGCATCACACCCCCTGCATCCCCCATTGCAACGATCCATGTTAGAGCAATGATAATAATGATAAACCAGGCTTAAGGGCGTTTCTCATTTATTAATGCTAGCTCTTACTAGAGTTTTTGAGGATACATCTATGTTCTGTGAGCCATTCGTAGAGAGAGCCGACTAATTACCAGAGGAAATTGTCAAAATTTACCAATTTACCGAAAAAAATGCAGGTTTAAGGCTTTTTCAGGGGTGTCACACCCCTACACCCCCTGATGCGACGGCCCAGGTTAAAGCAATGATAATATAGTACATGCTTGACAGCAGGTGTCTATTTAAAAGGGAACTAAATTTCCAGAACTGTTTCTACTCGGCAAGGGGGGAACTGCCCTCAAATTCCCCGTCTAGGTCTGCTACTGTGCATGCAGGTGGAATACCAAGTGCCTAGTCAAATTTGAATGATAGGGTCATATAGTTGTTCGAAAAATTAAGGAGCAAATGTCTACCTTATTGTACAAAATAAGTCCATCAATCTTTTTGCTTGATTTCTGTGGACATTAAGGCTTTTTCTCTTTAGGTTAAAAGACTGTAGTATGGTTAATCCATGTTTATTCGAATGACCTTGAAAATTTGGATCAACGAGGATGGATATATTTGTCCTTAAAATAATAAAAGCTCTACATCACGTATTTTAAGTGAAAATACAAACTGTCAGAAAAGGTTGAGTTTATTACAAAGGAGACCAGAACTGGACACACGGCCCCAGTATTAGAAAGGACTAAACATGTCCGGAAGGTCTGCATAAGTTTCTTAGTGCCCAGATTGAGGTTTGTAAAGCATGTTGACAAATTGTGGAAAGTGCTAATGATTTTGCATTGAGCTACCTTGCAAAATCACTCTGTTAGGATTGATACGTATCTTTAGAAACTCATTGTATCTGTCCCTTGTGGCATTCATATAAACGAGGATGCACTGAATCATGCAAACAGAGTATTTATCATTAATTCATGTCTGAGACTAGAATCTCACCATTAGGTAGAGATCAATGTTGCACAATTGAGTATACTGTTCTTTTTTCTGCCTGGTCTAAATATCAGACATAGCCAACAATTGGATTGGGAACTCCCATTGGCAACCTTTATTATAGGGACACAGTTTCATCTCTGCATCTAGGTAAAGGACAAATTTCATATAGTCATCTCTATAAATCCAAAGTTGTTTCCATTGGATTAATTTGATGTATTCTGTAGACTTTACATTGTAAAACATTTTAATATTCTTTTGACCCTCAATTACTCCATGTCTAGTTGTCTTTTTGCAGGGCTTTGTGACTTTGTGCAGCCTAGTAGTGATTTGTACCATGGTGACCAGACTGTGATTTGGTGTTAAAATCCTTACAGTTTTATTTTATTTGTCCTCATGTACTCATGAGCCTCATTTGGGAAAGTGCTGATTCCTTCTTTTCTGTAGTTTAATGCCTTATACTTGTCTGTTTTGAATATGAGTCCATGGCAACTTTATCTCGTTAATCACTGCTGTACACAAGTCATGATTGATGTGGCGATAGTCAATTCTTTGGAAAAGAGAATTTTTCTGCTCAAAGTAAAAAATTTACATAGCAATCCAGTAGGTCACAACTTTTGATCGGCAAATCCTTTTTATCTTACAAAAATTTAGAAGCACCTCTATAATTGATTACAATGTTTAATCGAATAAGATATTTTGAATGTTTCTACTATCCCCAATGCCCATCATTAATTCTAAGGCACCACCACTATTTGTATACACTACGTCATGGAAAACTTCAAGGAAGTGGATATTAATCTCTGATTGGTCAATCAACTTTTTGATTTTTTGATCTTTAAAGTTTGGGGTGTTTTTGATTTCCTCAAGGAAAGTAGTGGAGAATGAAACTCCCAAAACCTGCTTCTCCAGTTCTACTTCCACTATTGCTATTATTACCATTCAGGTGATAATATTTATAAATCTTGAAATTCGTACTTTCCAAGTTTTTCGCTTAGTTTCCTTTGGTCTGTTTATAAAAATTAATCAAGAGCCCAACTGCATTCTGAGCCCTTCTTGCCAAAGATCATTGGTATCATTGGTATTCCAAAACCTGCTTCTCCAGTTCTGCTTCCACTATTGCTATTATTACCATTCAGGTGATAATATATATAAATCTTGAATTTTGTACTTTCCACGTTTTTCGCATAGTTTCCTTTGGTCTGTTTATAAAAATTAATCAAGAACCCAACTGCATCCTGAGCCCTTCTTGCCAAAGATCATTGGTATCATTGGTATTCCAAAACCTGCTTCTCCAGTTCTACTTCCACTATTGCTATTATTACCATTCAGGTGATAATATTTATAAATCTTGAAATTCGTACTTTCCAAGTTTTTCGCTTAGTTTCCTTTGGTCTGTTTATAAAAATTAATCAAGAGCCCAACTGCATTCTGAGCCCTTCTTGCCAAAGATCATTGGTATAATTTGTCCTACTTTCTAGGTCCTACTTGACCATGATGACATTATCAGTGGGAAGCAAGTGGTGACGTATTTTCAGCACTAAGTAAATTAACTGGCGTTAATCTTTGGTGTCACATTGTTGTGGAATGCAGCCAGACTGATGAGTAATTTGGAAATGTAAGTGAAGAGATTTTGGGTCTTGTTTTTGAATCCTGCTTTACTATCAATGAAAAATTCAAACTTTAAATCACAAATGTTTTTATGCATGCTGATATTGGAATTCCGAAATCCATATAGGTATCATCCAGTCAATCATAGTAACGGACTAGTGTAATCGAAAAGATGATTTAATTAGATTTGCATGACAGTCGTTAACGATCTCCTCTCTTTTTATTTCAGTACCTTGTGTTCTAATAAAGGGTCATAAATTGGCCTGCAATTAATCACAATTTGCCTTTGGCAGCCCTTACCTGGGGTAGAATGACCAACGAGGTCTTATGTCATGCTTTGACCACTGAGCTACCAGAATATCATGATCAGTGGCATAGCATCGTGGAACGGATAAATGTCAGGTATGTAAGACACATGTATACACTTAATGATTTAGGCCTCAGAGATCTAATCACATTACTCTATTGAGCATTTTCATTATCATCCTTTGATATCTATTATTATCAGGAACACATTTGACAAAGCAATAAACGATTAAGGATTATTATTTTCTGTTCAATATAATGACTAGTCCTTTTATTCTTTCATGGAGAGATTTTAATAACTTATGCCAACTTACAAGGATAGACACAATTCAGTTGCATAAACAATCAAGAGGCTTGATCTGAGTAAAGCTTAGCTCATTCCATTTCTTTTGATTTTGATAAGAGCTTCTTGCTACTCCACACTAAATTCTTTGGTCATATGGGATCGGTTATTTGTTGGAATGTATACCTAAAGATAATGCCAAATTTGTTCATCCATATTGATTGATTGATGAGTTGCCTCCTTGATTGATTTGTCATAGTTTTGTTATCTGTGATTTGTGTGGAATTGGGAGTTAAATTATTGACCTCTGAGAAACAAATCATATTTCTAGGGTGGGTAATAAATTCCTTACCTTCTGCCTTGCAGGCAAAATGCTTTGACTACTGAGCTACCAGAATATCCTGATCAGTGGCATAACATCTGGATATGCAAGGGATTCAGTAAGTACTCTTGGATTTGCGTTGCAATTTTGTAGCATCATTACATTTATGAAATAACCTGGCATTTTTCACAGAGAAAGCTTCAAATCATGAACTAAGTTAGAAGTTTTGTGAACCAGTTAGAAGTTAAAGAGAAACCAGTCTCACTTGAACTTTGTGATAAAAAAATTGTCATTATATTCCCTATAAATATGCCTTCTCACAGAGCAAAAAAGCCTGAGACTCAGTTTACAGGTATTTGCTTACTAAATAAATCGCATTAAACTGTTTACCTTGTGAGGCAGAAGCTGAGAGAAATTTGAGACTGCTGAAAAAAGGTTCTTGTTGAATTGGGATATGTCACAAATATGTAGTGAATCTCTTCCCTCTTTAGGTCAACAAGCAAAACTAATGTTCAAAAATGTGCTAACAGATTATCAAAATGAGTACAGAAAATGTGCAATCTGAAATTATGCTCTCTTTGTAAACAGTTCCAAGTCCTGCCACCTTTAGCTGGAATACCCCATTCCATAGCTGCAGACCCCCAACCTCATCCTAAACTCTTCCACCACCACCACCCCTCTAGAGAATACCTATTAAGATAGGTCAAGTTATGCCACTGGTCATGATTTGTTAATTTTGTTACTACATAGCACTCCCCCTAAAAGTGATTTAATAAGAGTTGATATCTAATCACTGACATTTGAGTTTGTTGTGTCAGTGGTAAACAGTAGTGCCTGCTGAGTTAAGGATAAAATTGATGAATTGCTACATTGAGTCTGACTGTGTAAAGTGTTGAATCATGGTTGACATAATGAGTCAGGTAGCATGAGAGGAATTTTTCATTTTACATTTATGTAAGTGAAAAGGATACGTGCTTTTGTCTTTTGATTGCTGCATGTTTATTTACTGAAGTCACACATGCCACAGTTTTGTGACTTTGAATAGTGTGCATTTTGATTTATGTACAAATTGAAAATTGCTTAATTGAAAGTGGGTAATAAACCTACTATCTCCTGCTTTCCAAGCCATTGGCCCCAATATTTAGGACCCCCAAGATTGTATGCAAAAGCATTGATTTGTGTACAAGTTTTATTGTTAGAGAGACAAAATATGTCCATGGAAATGGGGCCAGAGTGATTGACTGACTGTAATGCAGTGTGTGGTTGATAATCAGACATTGTAGTTACACATTTGAAACTATTATAACACATTTCTTGTTAAACATATTTGTAATTATGCCAATAAAAGGGATGTGAACACAACTTAATTGTCTTCATGTATCTGTGAGGAAATGACTTAACCCATGGGTTTAAAGGTAATGCCTGTGGGTGTTGATAAAACCAAATTGGCAATGTAGTTTATAATATCTGTAGATTCCATGCCAAATCTTATGAATATGGACCAGATGACAGTGATTATCCCCTTTTGTTACACAATCTAGCCCAGATGAATGATTTATAAAGTTCATACCAATGTTTTCCCACACTGGATTGGAAATAGCCAAAATTTTTGTTAGTTTCTTTGATCAAAATAACCTAAATATTAATGATGGCCCCAGACGTTCAGATAATAATGCAGCAATAATAAGTGGGAAGTATAGTGGTGTCCATGCCATCCTTACTGAGAAGTGCAGTGTTGTTCATTGTGTGCTGAGCATGATGCATTCTCTTAATTTGGTTAGATAAATGATCTTTTGTGAAGCCTATATGCCTGTCTTTTTGCATCAACACATCAGTGGCAGGTAGATCCAAAACACCTGGAAGGCTAACCTATTAACAGACCTTATGTGACACAAGATGATCAGCCCATCATGATGATGTAGGGACTGTCAATAGAGGGTATCATGAAAATATTTTGGCTTTGGAAGAATTAACAACTTATGAATATCAGCCAGTAGCATATCCTCTGGGTTCCCCAGATGTGTGCAGTACACTCTGTAAATATTATCACCAGTATTTGTATCAAGTTGTTGATGATTGTGTTTATGATGTCATAAGTCATGAGCCAGTAGACAATTTTCCCAGACAAACATACAATGAAATGCAGATAAAAGCGATAAGTTTTCCCTTCAAGAGAATGGACTATCATTGAATTTAGTAGTTCAATTTACAAAATCACTCATTGGATTTATCAAAATTGGTATGAAGAAAGAGGAATGCTCGAATCTGCAGTCAGAGAGTACAAATATCTTTTAAACAACTGCGCAGCAGATAATGTCAGTTAGATAGAGCTCTTGTGCCCAAAGAATATTTCAAAGTTGGGATGTATCTAATAATTATTACCAAATTATCCTCAGCTCTCCAACATCATACAGAAGCATACCGTTATCTGATCCACTCCACTTCACTCTTCTACAAGTAGCAAATGCCATATAAGGATAACTCCAAATCTTTGACCCAGATGAACTGACCATATATATTTGAAGCACCTTGGCAAGGATAGACTGAACTACTCCACCTCTCTCTTCGAAATCAATTGCAAAATCTATCAAAGTCATCGACAATTATCCTACCGACTCAATCCCCCAAGAGATTCAGAAGAAACCTGCCAGTCATATAATAGTAGCCACTCTGGTTCTCTTCAATGTCTTCGACCCCCTTGCCCACCACAACCTCCCCTTTCACCCTAGGCATACTACAAGGGCCTATGATCTTCCTGACTCTCTTCATCTTCCACATATCAGACCTCTCTCCACCACCAGATGCCATCAAAATCATATTCTATGCTGATGGTGTCACTATCTACACCTCTGAAACAAACCTCCTCACCATGGAAAACCATCTCTCCCATTACCTCAACACTCTCTGCAACCATCTTCAAAACAATTCCTGAAAGTTGCCCATTAATTTCTCCACATTGGACACTCACCAATCCCACTAGAACCCAAATGTGAGCATCAACACCAGACTTCTCCTCAACAGGAACCTTGTGTATCAATTTTGACACCCACTTTACTTCTCCACCCAACAGCAAAAGGCAGCCCCAAGCCCTCCCAAAGAAGCAACAGCCTCAAAGCCTTTTCCTGCTCAGTCATCAACTATTTTGATCCCCAAGCCTCCACAATCAACATGGAAATTCCGAGAAGCCCAGAATACTACCCTTGAGATAGCAACTGCCATGAAATGTCCTCCATCCCTAATCTCAACCAAGAAAAAAATCCTTCCCATCCAAGAACACCTAGCCCACTTTGCCACCAAGTACCTGGCTGCAGCAATGGAACTGTTTACGTCAGATTTACCATTCCTCAACTTGAACCCAGAAAAATGAAGGCCATCCTCTACTCATAATACCACAGGTTAGTCCATAACCATGCTCACACAGATCTTAAAAAACTCAAATATAGATTCAATCACACATCATGGACCGAAGTCAGAACAGACTAAGCTCCATTCAACCCGTCAACAATATTCCACTCAAAATTCACTCATCAAAAAGATAGCTCAATGGAAAGACCAGGATTGACCTGGCCCAACTCTGCTCTATCTACTGCAGACTTAAAAACTCTGTCCAACAGTGGGCAACAGATTTCCAACTTGCAAAAGGATGCCCCATGACATTGTGCACCTAATCAATTGCCCTTAAGAGCCAACCAACCTAACAAAAGTCTACATTGAACTGCATATCTATCTATCAATGATGGCATCATACTGCTGGTAAGAGAAATCATTCTCAAAGTTGAAAGCAATATAAGTGAAAGAATCAAAAAATGAAGTTAGTAGTTGTATGGAACAAGAGAAAATTTGTCTGCTCTCTTGTTTAAGTATTGGAATTGCAAGTGCACTGAACTCCAATCACTTGATTTATACCTTCATCCTTGAGATTATTTTCCAAACAGACATTTTAATGATAAAG
>JANTCA010090821.1:0-13622 GCA_024741275.1 Chironex yamaguchii
TATCTATCTATCTATCTATCTAACTATCTATCTATCTATCTATCTATCTATCTATCTATCTATCTATCTATCTACAGATTTGCTTTCTGATTATCAAACGCTAGATTCAATTCTCACACAAGCCGTTAATCTAAGTAGGAAAAATTTGCAGTCGTCCCTGGTTCAATTATTATAATGTCTCAGACTATGAACTAGTTTCTAATTCATTTAATTATACTTCAATTGACTTAGTCTTAATTAAACCTATGAAACTTTTTCAGACCTATACGCAATTGCAACAAAAAAAAAATCATGGCGGATGTGGGCGTATGCTCGAACCAAGCCACCTGGCTACGTGAATTGGCTATCATGACCGCACGACTCCTAACTTTACGACCATTTCTGTTGGGGTGCATTCCACTGTAGGAATTTCTAGTTTCACTCTCAAACACTTCAACCGACCGCCACCGATCAATAGACAGCAACTGGTTACTAACGTAAAAGTCTTCCAGGAGAAATCCAAGGGTTAACAGAGCAAGATCTCTCATAATCATATTAGCACTGTCCTTCGTACGTGCTATTTCTACAGCGCATTCAACGAAAGGCTTACGAAAGTAACTAAACTATCGTGTTAGCATAACTACTACCTTTAATTCTCTCATTTCGTTCTTTATGGCCTCTCTTACACCTTCCTCTAGAGGAATTTTGTAACATCTACAATACCATATGAAGTGTTCTTTTAATTAATGCTATGACTGTCTGGTGACCCTGCGGTCATGATCGTTTGAGTTAAATATTGAACTGCTGTCTTTTTCATCTTTTTTGATAAACAAATAGTACGTCCAGGACGGGGGCTGAACCCGCGACCTTCTGCTCACTGTTTCTCAGAGGTGAATTTGAGAGGTCATAATTTGATGACTGCGTCACTACAATACCATGCAAATCCAAAAGAAAGATTTGAGGCAGTTAACGAACAGCTTTGTTTTATTAACAGTTAAAAAACTTACAACAAATCAATATCCTATTTCGATTTAAATATACGACATTCCATCGTGTAAATATAGTGTGAATATCACTTTATAGGTACAGTGAATATTCACTGTCTAAACAGCAATTTGTCGACTATGAAGTGAATTACAGTAACGAAGCTTTAACTTGGAGCTTGATTTTTTAAAAAGAAACAAAAAGCCTTTCAAACACTTTTCAAATGCCACGACGTTTGAGGTATAAAATGTTTATTATAAAAGTTAATATAAAAGGTTTGAAAATTAGAAGTGCGAAGTAGGAACCAAACTAAAGATCTCTGCTTCCTGTGTAGATGCTCCTATCTACTAAGCTGCCACCACATGGTTTCCTAGGAGTGAAATTGTTAAAATCCTTGGCGATTACCATTACAACAGTTAAGTTTTCTTTTGAATACTACAACAAGGTACAGACATGTTGAGAGTATTTAAGCTTATTTTTACTTGCAAATAAGATCAGGAGATCTCGACGCCTTCATCACAGCCTGCTGCCCTCACTCCATTTGCCTGAGCAATTGCAGACAAATCCAAACTTGACTCCTGTTTAGTTCCACAACAAGAGGCGTGTCCCATAATATCATCTTTTAATTTTCTCCAAATGCCTTTAAAGCTCGGATGCATCACACTGTAGATAATAGGGTTAATAATACTATTGGCGACCACAAGAATCTTCAGGTAAAGAGTTAACAACAGAAAAACCCTCAAAATTCTAGGACTTGTTCTCACAGTGCCAAAAAAGGTAAAGAAGGCAATAACAGTTGCCGAAGTGCTGTCGGGTAAAATACAAATGGCGAAGCATATGATGACAATCATGAGTAATTTTCGAGCGTGTTGAAATCGTTTTCTGCGTGCTTTATCACCTGAGCTGCCGATTGTTTTTTCTGAAGATATTAAGTGTTTCAGCATACGATGTATAAGAATAGACATCAAGGATAAGGCCAAAACATCCCGAAGCAACAATTCAGACAGGAATACTATTATCATCCAATCCATCCTTGAAGTAGGAGGTTGGTTTGTTTGTGATAACTGGAATGCAACGCGGCAATAGGAAGATGAACTTAACCAAAAAGGGACCATGATGATGATAGCTACAATATTAGCTACAATCAATACCCAGACGATAGTAAGGTGGCTTATTTTCGACGCTAGTGGTGAGGCTATGCCCTTGTATCGTTGAATACATATAAGGATCAAGATTCCTTCAGAAAGCGTCGTGTTCCATACTGCCACAGTCTCTGCTGTGATGCAGGTGATTCTAAACGACGTTTCAGATATCATTATCTGATGAATGCGATATAAATTTAAATTGGGAACAGTCATCGAGGTTACAGCATCAGTAATAGCTAACATTAAAAAAAGAAGCTGGCTTCTTGATTGCTTCGTTCGCTTTAAAAACCCAAAAGTATAAACGACGATACCATTACCAAAGACTCCTGTAACTACGACAATTCCACAGAGAATGCTCATAATGATTCGGTCTCCACAAGAAAGCAGGGGAGTAAGGATTGGATAGACTGTAGCTTTGGTACTGTTGTTGCGTTCCATTTCTCAAGAAGTAAGCTGCTTCACTCTGCGAATTTAAGATGTAAACATAACTTCCTGACTCCTCACCATGACATTACTTCAGGACAGCATTAAAGCTTGGCAACTATAAGTTGGCAGTTACCATGAACAAATGAGATATTGCTGTGAGTCAGAGCATGCTTAGTAATAATTCTCGTGTAGTGAAAAGAATTTACGCTAATTTATCTTTAGTGCAGATAAGTCACACAAAGTATGAACAGTGTTAAGATTACAATTAAGTGCCATCTTCTGAAACACTTCAAAGCAGTTTAATTACAAATGGAAATGATCACAAGGGAACAGACTGTTGGGAAAAAAGACTTCTGCTTTGTTTGAGTGACAAAGCTTATAGTTCCTTGTCCGATGTCCTTTTCGGATGGTAATTAGCGTTTCAGGCTTTAAGCTTTAGGATAATTGTTGACTTTCATACGTTTTTTCTCACATTCACTGCAGTAAGCCTACAAAATGGCTTAACCTAAACAAAGAAAGATTGGATATTTCTGTTGATGTAACCATCACTTGACTTTGTCGGAGATCGTGGCTCTGGCACATGGTTTAGCATAACCGTAAATTTACTTGAACAAGGGTCACTTATAAACTCGTAGAATTCACAGTCGCCTGGAGGCACTGATCATCTAAGCCGATGACCTCTGGCGAACACCTTTTGAAATTAAAAAGGATGTGAAAACAAAGGCAATAGATAAGTCTTGCTCGAAATCGGGGAAATGAACCCATATTTTTCTGGATTACAACCAGGTGCTTTAGCCAGCAAGTTACCGAGATATAACTTCTAAAGTGTGAAAGTTTCATATCAACATTGTTCTTCATAACTTACCATCAAGGGTCTATAGTTCACATTAGCACCTTAGTTGTAGTCCAATATGCAATATCAGTTAACGGCGGAGACATTAGTAACAGCAAGGCTAACTCCCAAGTGGGTTATTAAAGATTCACTGACGAAAATGACTTTGAGGACAGCTTGATAAAAAGGAGCTTGTCTGTGAACAAAAATATACAGTCTGTCGCACTAATCACACCCTGATTCCTTTGAAAATATAGCGTGAACAATAAACTAACTTTCAGTACCTTATTCTGTTCCGTATGTTCTGTCTTCAAACGAAATCCAAATGAAACAAACCTGTCAACAATGGAATCAACCCTCATCCCAAACCAACCAGTTTCTCTAATTTTGTACAAATCCTAATTAACTTAGAAGGGAGTCCCAAGGGCGGATTCAGCATAAAATATGACCGTTACAAAATTGCTTGGAAGAGGGGGCGTGGTTTAGAGAGGGACCCCAAAACAGTGCCGTACTCATTTACAAGTACACATTTCATGATGTAGTGACCGAAACAGATGCAAGTAAGAAGAGAGTTTGAGTGTAACAGCATAAACAAACTTAAGTTGCCATCTTAAGCTAATTTTGCAAAATCAATTAAACAAGTTCTATGTTCCTCTGTCTATTTAAAATTAGATAAGATGCCAAGATAGATGAGATTACTGAGACTAATGCCTGAGTAATACGTATTTCAAAGACAATCGACTTCAACATGAGGGCTTTCCTGCAATTGACATCTTTATTAACGTCTCTACTATTAGCCAAGCAACAGTGAGAGCGGTACAAAATTATTATAGCAAAGCCAAGTACATAACAGTCAAGGCCTAAGACCTGAAATAAAATTATTCGAAGCTCACATCAAATTTACGTAAATCAAATTTGATTTAACTTCTGTATTGCATCTATAATGGAAAATAAAATAGTAGTTTCCTAAGCTATTCGCAAGAACAGTTTCTAGTTGTCTAAAAAAGTAATCGAAATACGTTTGTCACACCTATTAAAACAAATTCGAATTCCTTGAAACCTGAATTTTGTTTTGCCATACTTAGTAACAAGACATGTGATGCCAAAGGATTGTGCCATCTCGCTGCCTCTTCGCGTTGGCTTGCAACCGTCATGGTATTTTGTGATTTGTTTGCAACTATCAAGACATTTCTTGATTGGCTTGCAACCGTCATGGTCTTTTGTGATTTGTTTGCAACTATAAATTCATTTCTTGATTGACTTGCAACCGTCATGGTATTTTGTGATTTGTTTGCAACTATCAAGACATCTCTTGATTGGCTTGCAACCCTTGGCAACTTATGATTTCACTTAAACTGATGTTCCCACCAAATGGATTTTCTCAACTCCCCATAAAGGTTATTCATTGGCTAACGACTAAGCATAACAAGTTGAGAACCTTCCCAATGGGTCCGCTATGCTACACCGACGGAATAAGCAACTAATAGGTGATGACATAAGACCATATACATGCAATAATATTAACATATGCAACAATAATAATACATGCAATAAATTCACCAGGTGGATCAAAAGAAGGGACTGATATTGTTGAAGATAAGAAGAGCTTTATCACTACAATTATTAATCTTAGAGAAAAACGTTTGAAAAACGTTTTGGTTAGAATTTGACAGTTGCAACTATTTCAGCTCTCTAGATCCACCATCGAGTCCGACTCTGCAAGAGAGAGATTCTTCCTTGTGAACGATGTTGAATTAGTAAAAGGACGTTCATATTAAATACAAGGGAAACTTAGTTGTCTCTCGGTTATTTAGGCTGCACACGGGTGATATATGGTACTTTTAAACGATGTTTCACTTACGTGGCTTTGATGTTTTGTAACATGCCAAACATTGGGGTCTAGAACCATGGAAAATAGAAATCAGGTGTATATAATCAGGTGTTCGCTGTTTGCAAAGAACGAAAGAACGAGAAAGAATTACAATCGACTAAACAAATGTAGTATAGTATTCCAATGACGACTCAACTGAAGCAACTTCTTTTCTGAAATTGGTCCTTGTACAACAAGATAAACGACATATTGCTGTGAAAATTTCAATTACTACACCAATAATAATATGACTATCCATATGAAAACGTGAACAGGAAGAGCCTGCTTCTCTGATCTGATTGATCTAGATAATACACACACCAACTGGAAACCGGGTCGACTAAAGTCCTAGCCTTTGTATGACAACTGTGCATGCAGCTCACCACAAAATAATATATATTTAGTGGCAGGAAGGGCACTTGGCCATACAAAATACCACACTAAGGTATGAGGTAGAATCTAGTGGACCACTCTGGACCCCCATGGTCGGATTAACGCAAGCAAAAAAGGGGCGTAGGTCTACATTCTGTCTTTAAAACCAGAACTAGTGGAACATTCATGACATGTTCTCATGAAGCATGAAAACAAGATATGGCAATTATCTCAAAACGATTAGATGTAGGAGTGGTAAATGTACTTATCAGGGCCGTTTAAGAGCATATTTAATAGGACCTCGTTTGTAGGACCACGTTTGCAGGATTGCATTGACAGGAACTGATTCTTGCGACCTTATTTGCAGGACCTACTTATAACACATATTTACATTTGAAACTCTAAATTGGGAAACTTTGGGAAAGGATGTGTCTTTTATTTTCCATCTTATATGTCCTATCCAGATCAATATAAGCAAAGCTTAAGTATAAAAGAGACTGTTGTAGCTCAGCTTAATATCTATAACTTAGGTGTTTGTCCTTATCACAGAACTCCCTTTCCCGTCATATGGATGTGTTTATCAATGTCATTATGCAGGATGAGTAGCATCGTGTAACATTTTGCCTCAGGAGGGTCTACAACATTCTTAATAAACCATTCTACACTGTTTCCAAATTTATGTCAATGGTTATTTCTCTCCATCTTTAAATCATTACAAGCCAAACACTACTTTAGTGACTCAGTAGTTTTATTGTTAGCTCATTGCACGTTGACTAAAACAATGTAGCCCATGGAGCTAACAAGCACATAGCTACACTACCTTAGGAAGTAGGCTAATTGATCACGTAACATGGGAAAGACAAGAGTCAAATTACTCTTTTTACTTGCATTCTATTACTTTTCAATCGCGGTGGAGCTGCAGTAGTATAGTGGATAATACGACGACCTTGCAGGCCTGAGGTTGCGAGTTCGAGACCGCGTCACCATAAGCAAAATACCATTAATGAGAGAAAGTAACATGGGCTCACTCTCATAAAGAGCTCACTTCCAAGAAGAATTCCCTAACCCTGGCATGGGAATCAGCTACGCTCGATAACGAGTATGCTACAAAACGTTACTTTGTATGGTGAAGTCCTCTGTATAAAATCCCTTTTACGTAAGCAACTTCAATATAAGCATATTAAAACACGCGTAAACTAATTCGTCCCTAAAGAAGTCCTCTGTGTATAAGGACATAAAATGAGCTATGGGATCATACACAGACTTCTGCAATATAACGTGAATACCCTTCAGTTGATACCCCAGTAAGACTGAGTCAGCACAGACAACATAGCATATTTGTTTGGTCATTACTTGGCAATCCTACGAATAACAACTGGATAACGTAGGAATTTGTGTACTAGTATCCAGGATACCGAAAACGAACAAAGTAACGGAATATGGGCATTGCGTAGCATTGTGATCAGTCAAGTTACATTACTTTAACAAAACAGCACTCGGGTTAATCTGCTGATTAGAAGGCTGAAAACGTCATGCTAAAGCGTGGGATGTTTTGTTTCCAAAATTATGTCTTTCGCTGCTTTTAGAAGTCTCAGCCCAGTTTGTCTTCGTCTCTTTCACTCAAATCAAGCATTTCAAATGCTGTATTGTCCTTTGCTGTCCCTTTCAATTCAATTTGATTCGGAGCGGATGAAGTAACTGTGTTGATGCTACCTTGTTGTACATATTCCTTACAAGGACAGAAAACTACTTTCAACTTCCTTCTGATGTGCTTAAATTTCGGATGCATGATGCTGTAAATGACTGGATTAATGACGTTGTTAGCAGCGCTGAGTATTTTCAAATATGAACTCGTCACCATGAGTGTTTGTGACATTTTAAAATCAGGTTGAATCACTTTGAAGTGAGAAAGAAATTCCAAAATAAATGACATCAAACTGTCAGGTACAACACAGAAAGTAAAGCAGACTATGACGACAATCAATAGTCTTCTTGCATGTCGTAGTTTGGCCCTTTTACTCTTACTTTCCTTATCTGTAAATAAAATCGCAGATAAATTTAGCTGCTTCAACATTTGATGAATAAGGATAGCCAAAATTAAGACAGAGGTAATATCGCGTGCTACCAACAATGACATATAAGTTAATACGCCTGCATTCACTAAACCATCTGGTGTTTGTCCCTGCAAAATGTCGTACACCAATTTGCAAAACAAGGATGAACTAACCCATAATGGAATCAGGATAGCAAATCCGAGCATGTTTGCCACAATTATGGTCCAGATGATCGCACGCATCCTGAGATGAGCAGTTAATGGTGTCACTATACCACGGTGTCTCTCTACGCAGATCAAGATTAAAAATGCCTGTGATAAAGTCGTGTTCCAGACAGTCACTGTTTCTGATGTGACACACGTGATCTTAAATTCTTTCAACGTAAAGTCTGCAATCAGATTCGATCGATATAAGGTCATGCTTGGTATAGCTATGGACGCAATAGCATCAGTAATGGCCAACAGAAGAAACAGCAACTGACTTCTTGACCTTTTGCCTCTCTGTTTATATCCAAATACATAGATAACAAGACCGTTACCAAGGATGCCCATGATTAACACGATACTACAAAGGATTAAAATCGTTATCTTATGAACAACTGGAAACAAATCTTTATTTGGCCATAAATCCAACATGCCGGTGCTGTTGTTTCTTGCCATGATTGCTACTCAATCTTCGTCTTGTTCACTTCAACTAAGTGTTGTCAAGTGAGCTGATCTTAGCACATCAATGCACACTAAGACAAAACAATGTATATGAAGAATATGACACAATGCCTTGCTTTGTATTGCTTTGGGTGTTGTGATGTCCACAATAGTCACGCATCATAGGTGTATGGCATCCACAATACATTTAAATCGACATTGTAACTGCAAAAATCCACAGCAAAGAGGTAGCCCTACCGTTGCGCATACTTCACTCCGTTCAATGTCGAGATTATATTCTACTTAAGGCATTGCAACCTGTAGGCTGCACTTGTGTTCACATGATCGGGTGGCCTCTCACAAGGGGTTTATAGCAGTATTGAAGGGCACCCAAAACTATTGCCCACGCATATATATATAAGCAATACTCATATGCCTAATCACTTTCAACAGTAACTGATGAAGACTAATGTCGAAACGTTTTAAATGAGGAGTGTATTTTATTGAGTATAATATATATGTGTATATACAAATTTAGTATGTATGTGTCAGGATGGAACATCAGTCTGAGTGTTGGCTCAGGGGGGGCAAGGATTTCAAATTCGAGTCCGGTAGGGTCGTACTTAGTACAACTATTATGGAACTGCTCCAATCTTGACTAATATATTTACTGTAGCAGGGATAAAAATCTTGCGGAGATTAGTATAGACTGGTTTGAGAAGTTCGAAATTTTGTAGAAAAACTGATGACAATGTTGATTATGTTGACAGAAATTTGCCTGGCAGAAACTCAATTGCAATCATCACCGTTGAACCAAAATTTGCTTAATTGAATCCTTTGCATGATGATTCTCACATACATGCATACAGTCAAAGGCAGCTCAACAGAACGGCACAGGTAAGCGACAAAACCAAACGTACACATGCTTGAAGCTGTAAATTTTACATAGAAAGTCATTCAGTCTTAATGAGCATTCAAATAGCATCCTTTTTGAAAGATCCAGTGCACTTGGCAGGGATTGCGATTGTTTGCACAGCTTAAAAGGTTGATTGGATTGATGTGTTTACAGGTGATTATTGTCAACAACAACCCTGCAATTTATCTTTACGTTGTCGATATTTTGTTCTATAACAGTTTTATCATCGTTTAAGCTGTGAGTTTGTGGAGGATTTTTCACACCAAGTAATGCGTTCAGTAAACGACGGAAGACATTAAAATTCAATAAGGAAAAGGGGAAAAGTATTTGAATAAATTTTTTGTGGTACAAAACTTGAAAATCGCCTTGAAAATTTGCGACATTGCGCTAAAAACATACTTAAAAGCTTTTTCGTCTGACACTCTTCAGAGTATGAAACGTCAGAAAGTAAAGTATATGCATATAGCAACCTATTTATACGAAAGACGTAGCAAAACTAGCCAATCCTAGACAAGAAAGGAAAAAAAAAAAGAAAATAAAAAAAAACCATTATTGGAAGAATCCAAGTGAAAAAACGAACTCTTTCTGCCTACGTTGTACTGGCTTTCTTGTTTAATGAAGAGGGACTCAAATACACTTAGATCAAAGGACGATCTAGCTGTGCCAATTACCCGAAAATTCTCGTCCTTATACATTTGGGCGCATTCTGAATTTTCTAGCAAATAGGGGAAAAGTATTCATCATAGATACTAGCACAGGAGGGTTACCTCCCAGTCAAACACAAAGAATTGCTGCCGTGATCAATTGTTACATCACTCCGTCTACAAGATGCAATGAAGAAAACTAATAAACCAACAAGCATGTATTTTCAGCAAGTAATATTCTACTAAGGCTTACAGAATAGCATAATAGAACCGAATATGAAATTGTCATAGGACATTTGAGCTGTTAATCAGTAAATTAGTTATACATTTACATATACATTTACTACCCGTTGCAAAATCATTCGTTTCCAAGCAACTCACCAAGTTCCTTACTCTACCTTAAACACCTTATTGCTATTATGCCTGCTGGTCATCATTGATAGCCACATCTCCAATATGTTTAATTCTTGATTGCGTCATTTGTCTTTCCTTAGTCATGCAGTATAGTGCGTCCCCATTAACAATTCAATCTGGTAAGTCATACGTATTTTTGGCATCATTGTATCACCCTGCTTTGTCGAATTGTTCATCACAATCCTTTCTTTTCCTCAATAATACTGTCAAATCCTATTTTATCTTGGGACTCCGCCTTGCCATCACTCTTGGTCTTCATCTCTGGCAATCATTGTACCACCCTGCTCTGTCAAAGTGCTTATCACAATACCTTTTTCCCCGCAATCATACTGTCAAATCCTATTTTATCTTGGGACTCCGCCTTGCCATCACTCTTGGTCTTCATCTCTGGCAATCATTGTACCACCCTGCTCTGTCAAAGTGCTTATCACAATACCTTTTTCCCCGCAATCATACTGTCAAATCCTATTTTATCTTGGGACTCCGCCTTGCCATCACTCTTGGTCTTCATCTCTGGCAATCATTGTATCACCCTGCTCTGTCGAAGTGCTTATCACAATACTTTTTTCCCCGCAATCATACTGTCAAATGCTATTTTGACATTGCTATCATTCTTTGTCTTCATCACTCATTGCCACTTTTCCAATATTTTTTTATTCTTGACTACGTTATTTGTCTTTCCTTAGTCATGCAGTATAGTGCTTCCCCATTAACAATTCAATCTGGTAAGTCATACGTATCTTTGGCGATAATTGTATCACCCAGCGTTGTCGGATTGTTTTTGACAATACTTCCTTTTCCTCACTCATACTGTCAAATCCTATTTTATCTCTGGACTCCTCTTTGCTATCATTAGTAGAATTCACTCTGGGCAATGAAACACGTATGCAAATTTGCATACGTACAATGTCTACTAAGAGCTAGGAAAGGTGATTTTGTTTTGCAATGACACATCTTCCCAGTGACGCTTTTTAACGTTAGAATTAATGCAAACAACGATGCATACAATATATTCTTAGTACTATGTCCACCAGAGTATGCTTTATGGCTATTTAACAATTGCTAAAAGATCCTTCTTGTGTGAATTGATTTCCTTGTATGTCAGACCCCATCATGTACTAGAAAAGTCTGTTGATAATTAGGGAGAGACAGACCTAAACAACTTGCCGACGGAAGGAAAATGACAAAGTGCTCTTGAAGAGTTCATAACTGTCACTTACCGTTCAAAAGCATTGGGAATTAAGCAATCAAGAGCTGACAACAACAAATGAAACACCCAAGTAAATGTGGTTGCTAGCTCAAGCTCAATGGATCTGAAGACATGGGAATCGTTGCCAAATGGACTACTTTCTTTAACAAGGAGTATTCACCTTCAGGGTCTTAGTCCTAAACATGATGTTAAAGGCCGTAACTGATCTTTAACAGTCAGGGGGGGTAAGACGTCCGCCAAAAACTAGGTTAATCAGATATCTCTTCATTTATTAATACTTAATCAAGAGCATTGCTGCAAAACAGGATTTGAAAACCAGCTAACCCACGGGAAATGTTGGCAAACGGTTGGTAGTCAATTCAAAAATGCAAGGTTTCGTATTCGTAACTGACAATTGTTAACAGAGAATTTTTAAAAATGTTTACCTTCCAGAAAAGTTGAGGGCAGTTACTCCCTGCCCTCCAGTGACTATAGCCTTGGTGATCTTTAAAATAAACACCATGCTGTGTCTTATTCGCCCCATTCCCTGCGACAGATATGCTACAGATGTTGACCACCAGGGTCTCCAAAATTCCATATCAGCAGCTAAGTCAAGTTCACATTCCTTATACTTCATTCAATGGCACAATCGATAAAGCTTTATGGGTAACGTAGAGCAAAATCAAACCATAACACTTATCATATGTTAGTTTAAAAAGTGAAATTATGCAACCTTACTGCGTTAAGACGTTTACATTTAAACATGCAAGTATGCCATTTTTGCATTGCAGCTCAAGTCACATAAAAATGGAGTGCCACGGGTCTTGTATATAAACAATCTATCACCTTATGGACTTTGGGATCATATCTTTGACAGATAAAAAATCTCGCTACTTATAACCGACTAAAAAACAAAACGAAATTTGACTTGCACAATACGGTGTTCCAAACGTTGAACCATTTTCACATTTGTATAACAATCGCAACTGCATGGGCAATACAATATTGGAAACATGTTGTCTTTGATTGACGATTGAAAATTACAAGCCATCAAACCAAGTCCACGACGTATCTACAAACATTTTGCTTCATACCAACTAAATTGATTCGTGAAGACACAGAAACGACAAACTAATGCAGAAGTTGAATTTTTACGTGATCATGTTTTTGATAACAGGAAACATCATAAGATCAACTCTATCAAAAACGAGACACTAAGAAAATTCCAGAAATTATGAACTAGCAATCTACTTTGAGATAAAGTCAAACTGTTCTTTTGCAAAGAGTTTCGAGGTTGCCTTTTCCATTAATTCAGTGAACTGCAGTTTTCAACATGATTGATTAGATGAAAGTAATGCTTGTTATACATTGAGCCTCAGCTGAAAAGTTGAATGCTGGTGACTCAGCATGCTACCTTACCCTGTACAACGTCATTCTTTTTCATGTCAACGCATCAAAGCATGACAAAAAGTGAACGAAAAACAAAACTTAGAAGTCACTGCTGCGTAATCACTCAAAATTGCTCCATTGCTTAAGAATTTCATTCTTTCTATGACAAAGGCTCATCAACAACATCCTAATTATGGTGATCTTTTAACATAAGTAAAATGAAAGCTGAAATGATCATCAATTCAGAACGCGAATGCCCTTTGATCTGATTCCTATTGATAGAAAATTCTCTTATGTCCACTCATTTACAGAGGGGACGTTAAAAGATGTCCTTAACATCTTAAACGATACCAAGAGGAGGTCATAGATCAACGAGATGTCATTTCCAGGCATCAAATTTCTGCGCTCTTATGGCCTTCTTAAAGATTGTGTTGACTATGTTGAGTATATTTAAGCCATTTGTCACAATATCCATAGTATGGTCAGATGCCAGGCGGGAATCTTCCCGCCACTCTCTACAAATGTTGGGGTACGCCAAGGTTCTGTTCTCTTATCGCTCGCGTCCACCCTTAGTATAAACAAAGTGACAGTAAGCTTCCGTTCTTTACGTCCTTGCACACTCTTGCATGTTGGTGATGTCTTTCTTGCAGCTTAAGACAAGCAAAAGCTACAACTAGCAATAGTAATTGTATAAATTGCTATGACTTACCCTTGTAGTTCCGTTTCAGATCTGTGTGGGTTGCATGTCAGTTGTGAGAAATTCT
>JANTCA010090822.1:0-13621 GCA_024741275.1 Chironex yamaguchii
TGATTACAATCTCACGTATATTTATATTCATATAGATTTTGCTTAGTCATCATGAGTCATTGTTTATGTACATCTATCTATGTAACATATGTCATATCTAAGTTTACAATTACATCATGTCTAAATATAGAATCTCGTGACGCATTAGTCAGCATTATGAACAGACATTACCCAAGTGTATATTTTCGGAATATTGCGTCAAGAGGCCACAAATAGATATTAATCAAAACATTCCATACTCTGAAGAGTGTCAGACGAAAAGAGGTTTTAAGTATGTTTTTAGGGCAATGCCGGATATTTTCAAGGAATGTTTGAATGTTCATTGATGTCGTAGATCAAAATATGATGCTTAGCAGAGATGCTTATTATTTTATGGTTAATTTGGAGTAGACTAGTTTGGTCAAAAGACGAAGTAATCTATATGTTAACTGAAACATATTTGCCCTACACCACTATATGGTTGCAAATCGGAACAATATATGCTGACAGACTTTACATTTGTACATTTGTTCTAATGCATTTTTCTTACACAATTCCAAATCAATTTTCATTGCTACATTATCATGACGCCTCTTGCTTTCTTTCTGATCTAATTTCCTACATTAACTTATAACGTGTTGCACGTTTTTTCCTCTCTTTCCACCCATTCTACTAACCAAATTGCCAATACTCTTATCAATATGATGTTTAACATAAATTATTCTAGTCACCCGTTCCTGTACAACAAAATGCCTCCGTGTCAACCTTTGTATCATTTCTGACCAACCAATGTTTTCCTAATCTATCTGCTCTGGCACTTCTCCTAATCTATCTTCTCCTGGCACTTCCGACATTGACGAACTGTCCATACATCTCCTTTCTGCCCATTTTTGTTTTAGGTCTTAAGCTTTCTGTTTGAATTCAAATTTAATGATGGTAATATCTGTCACTGCTATCTCTGATGTGCTAACTTAGCAGAGTTAGCTTTTCTGGTGCATTAGTTACGTATAAGCTCAAACTATTTTCCTCTCCTTTGATACAATGCTTTATGCTGATCAAACCTCTGCCTCCTTTACGCCTCTTGTAGTACAGCCTGTCCACATCGCTCTTAGGATAAAATGCTCCATGCTTGTTTTATCTAAACAACTCTTTATCAGAAGATAGCTATTGTTCATGTATTTTTGCTGTTATTCTATTTGTAGCATTTACCTTTGATTTAAGAATCAACTTGAGCCTTCTTTTATTTTTGCTTTCATTTCATATTCTTTGATCTTGTCCAGCTCAACTATTCTCATGCACGTGTATCCTTGTTTCGCCACCTTCATTGCTTTGCCATCCAAACGTTTTATTTTCTCGGAGTTAGAAATTTTTTCTCACTTCTAGGTAAGAACACCGCACTTTCTAAGGCTAAATTTTATCCCAATGTCTGTGCTAAAGACTTGAACAGTTTTACAAGAAAGTCTATCTTATCTTCATTCTTATCAAATAGCTTTAAATTGTTTACCAAAATAATTGTATTCTTTCTTTACCCATTCATAACATGCATTGACCTTCCTGAGATCTAATGACAGTGGAGGCATGCTACATACAAACAGTAATGGCGATAAACTATCACCCTGAAGTATCCTTTTCTTCACATCAGCATCACCAGGGTTTTCTCCATTGGATGTTAATGACAGCTTCCACTGTCCCATAATTTTTGAGTAGAACGTTTTTCACAAGCTTTCTTATAATCTCTCCAAGCCAAAGCCAGATTAGATTATTATTATTATCATTATTATTATTGTTGTTGTTGGTCAATAAAACAATTGTTTCCAAAGAAATATTTGATAGTTATCTTATCATCTTACCTTTTTCTTGTTCTTTTTCCTTCATCCCTTCGTGCCTTCCCTCTTTGTCTTTTCTCGCCCAATAGTTAGTTCGTTGCTTTCTTATTGATCAATTTTCGATCCTACCATACACTACAAATTCTGCTATGTTTTCTGTTACTGTATTCTGACGAGTCTATGTGATCACTGTCAGACAAAAAGCTTTATATGTGTCAGTTCTACCGAAGACAGTTTTTAAGTTTTGTACTGTTAGGAAAGTTTTTAAAGGCAATTTAACAACAAATAGTATAACAAACTACCCGAAAATAAGTTGATTAGTTAAATAATTTTGTAAGCTTTTAGGAAATTAAAAGGTAACAAAGGCAACAGATTAAGCTTGCTTGGATTCTATTATGGAAAGAAGATGGAAATTTCTGGATATTATTTGCTCAGTACATATTGTCTTTGTTCTACATTTCAATGGAGTTTCCATTCTTGGTTAAACTTGCTTGTTTGTACTTATCTAAATACATTTTTATTGTTTTTTTTGTAATTTCAAGGCTGGTGCGATTGTAGAATATTAAAGAATATTTGACTAATTTTGATTATAATATCATGTTTTTTGTATTTTGGATTAACACTAAAAATATGTCTATTGACCCTATAGAGTAAAATGCCTTAACTTGAGCAATTAAGAAAATATCATTTGCAAATAAATATGCAGTTAAAGTTTATGATTCTCAGATAGCTGCAACAGTCGACAAAGCACACTGCTTAACTAATGCCGTTGCCATGGTAATACCATATGGGACAAAATCGATGTAGGTAATAGTACTAATTACCCTTTTGATTGAATTTGGATATATCTCGTCTTATTTTAATGATTTTGTACATATACGTCAAGATAATTTATTTCTTATTTGTAGTGAATTAAAGCCACAATACAGTTGTAATACAATCAAACCCCAAAATATACTTCCTTGCGTTGCCAACATAAAGATTCAATCGATTTTTGGAACTGCCTAGATATGTTGGTGATGTCGGACAAGGAAAAAGACCAAATGGAGAAGGGGAGAAGATTTGCCAAAGGACGTGTGACAAGGACGATTCGGATGCTGCTTTCGATGAACATTTCGATGACAAAGAGATCCCTCAGACGAATCTTCAAATGTCAGAAGACAACTACAAACACACAGAGGAGATCCATGAAGGATATGTCCTTCTTTTACTACAAAAAGGCAAGGAAATCATGGCATCAGACGACTGGATTGAATCACCTCACTCAAAGGTCTTTTCCACTAGAAAACAAGTAAGGGCGTACCTTCTTCAGCTATTCCAATTAAGAGGAGTTAATAAAAAACTAGCAAAGGTCGAGGAGAAGAGTGCAGTACCTGATGCACTGTCTGCCAGCCAGACATCGTCCTGATACTGGAGTTAATGAACATAACCACTGTGCATCAAGATAGTTGCCATTTGTGAGATATAAGTTGGAATTGCCACATTTCACAGGGATACTTAAGGAGTATCGACAATTTGAGACCACATTCCGGACTCCTGTAGATCGTGATGGTACTGAGGACGATTGTCGAAAATGCCATAGAAGCTATTATGCAATGTGCTTTAGAATTTTTGAACTTTGCTGATACTGTTCAAGACATTGCTACTGAGCTCAAGAATGCAGGTTTTGAAGCCGACTTAGCATCAAAGGGACTCTTAAAAACGATAGTTCAAAAATTAGCTGATGAGGATTAGGAAAGGTGGGAACTAGATGTGCATGGGGCATTTTGCACAAGAAACTGTTTAAGGTTTAAGTGACTGGCTACAGAAGGAGAGTATTGTTAAAAGCCAAGCTTATCAGCAATCAAGTTGAAAAGTAATGCCTTCATAAACATTATGCAAACAAAGGAAGGTACGAAAGACAAGGGCTGTTACTGCTGCCATGGTAAAAGACATGCACTAACTGATTGCTCGGGATTTATGGACAAGTCTGTAGATGAGAGATGCTGTTTCTGCTGCCTCAAACGTGGTCACTCAATTAAAAACTGCTGTGAATAAGAAATATCACCCACTTCTTCACAGTCCTACTGCAATTGCAACTGCAACACAAATGTCTAGTGGGAATACACATTTACCAGTTATTAGAGTAATGGTGCATGGTGCACACGGAAGAAAAAGAGAAGGGAACTTACTTATCGATAAAGGAGCACAGCTTTCGCTTATTCAAAAAGACTTTGCAAGCAGTCTTGGACTTCAGGGCAAACCAGCAAGTGTTAATTCTTCTGTGATTGGAGGACAGACAACACAAAAATATGGAAGTAAAGTAACCTTTTATGTAACTGCACTTTGAGGTAATCAAACATGCCATACGATTGATGCTGTTGAGCTGGATCATATATGTGCTGATGTAGGACTATTAACAGAAGAAGAACTTTATTGTTTTGAACATCTAAAGAATATTAATATCGAATACAAACCTGGATCTATTGATATTCTACTTGGTGTGGACTACTGTCATCTACAAGTTGGAGAAATAAGCCAGGGAGATCCAGAAATGCCAATTGCAATCACGTCATCATTTAGATGGGCAATACTTGGACCTCTGAAAACTACTGCCAGAAATATAGAGCAGATGCTAACTGTTTCCAACAACCCATTCAACTCAACAGCATTTTGGGAAACTGAAAGTTTTGGAGATGAAGTCAAACCATGTTTGTGTAAAACAGAGGATAGAGCTGCTGCCGAATTGCTGCAAAGAACTTGCAGAAAGTTAGAAAGTCGTTACAAAATTGCAATGCCATGGAAAAGGGATCCACTCATGCTTCCAGATAATTACAACCAGGCTAATGAAAAGTGCAATCTTTGCAACTGCCTATGACAAAAAGATTATGGAGTACATAAAGATGGGGTTTGCAAGGCAACAGGATAGCAAAGAGCCGAAAGAACATAAAGAACTATCTAACTACATAGCTCGCATTGCATTTGTACGAGACGATAAAGACCATAAGGATTGTATTTGCCAATTTGAGGGACTCTCTCATGAAAAGCCCTAACTTGCTGAATTCCTTATTTGGAGTCACCCTGTGCTTCCGTGAAAACAGAGTTGCCATTTGTGCAGACATCAGCAAGATGTTTAAACAAGTAAAGTTGCCGCTTGCAAATCAACATGAACAGAGGTTCCTTTGGAGAAACATGGATACTAGTCGAGAACCGGACAGGTACATGATGGAGTGTGTGTCTCATGATGGAGCCCCTTCAATGGCACAGACAGTATTACTCAGAGTTGCGGAAGACAACAGAGAAAAATTCCCACGAGCAGCAGAGTCGATCAGACAGAACACATACATGGATGACATTTGTGATTCTGTACAGACTCTTAATGAAGCCAAGACACTAACAAGAGGAGAATTCAAGTAAAAGAAATGGATATCAAACAAACGAGCTTTGCCGCAGTAAAGGACATAGACAGACAGGAAGAAAAGATTCTGGACACAGTTTTGGATCCAGATGCTGATGAGATAACATTTTACGGCCAAAAGCTTGGACGATAAGTTGTTAACAAAATTTTAAGCCGTATTGCATAGATTTTTGATCCCATTGGTCTAGTTGCAGCCTTTATGATCCGTGCCAAGATTGAAATTTAGAGTCTGTCATCTAAAGGGTTAATGTGGGATGAGCCAGTAAGCAGTGATGATCACGTATGGTATTGAAACCTATTGCAAGAGATCATCCTCCTCAAGAACATTCGCTTTAGCCGCTGTCTAATTCCAGAGAATGCACTTGGCACACAAAATTTTCATGTATTCTGTGATGCTAGTGACAAAGCATTTGCTGCCTGTGCCATGGGAGAACCAAGGAGCTGACCTGGAATCCAGATTGGTTGCTTCAAAGACAAGAGCCGCTCCCCTCAAAAGACTAAGCACACGACGCTTTGAACTCCACGCAGCTGTCCTGGGAACAAGACTTGCCTAGTCTATTCACAAAGAAACGAAGTTAAAGATAGCAGAGACTGTCTTTTGGAGTAATAGCACAGTGGCACTCTCATGGTTTAAGAACCAAGCCAGTCCCTGTAAGCCATTTTCTGCAGTAAGGATAGGGAACATCCAATCAGACTCTGATGCTGAACAATGGAGATACTGCTCTACTAATGAACATATAGCTGACCAAGCACCAAGAGGAATAAAACTTTCTTAGCTGACAGGAAAGTGGCAAACTGGACCGGACTTCCTAAAGAAAACAAAAGAGCAATGGCAAAAAGATATTCAGATTAGGGAGGTTACAGAGGAAAGAAAAAAGTCTCAATGCCTGATGATGTACTTCAAATTGACAGATTTGAGGATTGGCGAAAATTAAAGAGGGTAACAGCCAATGTGTTATCCTTTATACAACTACTGGGAAGAAAGACAAATACAGGAGAGCAAGACTTCTGTGATTACTTAGAGAAAGCTGAAAGATTTCTGATCAAGATTACCTAAACCTCACCAGCAGACAAGCTGAAACAAGGAGAACTTAAAGAGCTGACCACGTTTACTGACGACCATGGTAACATAAGAGTTGGGGGACGCATTACTGAGGCACCACTGCCATATGATCAGCGCCAGGCAATATTGCTGCCTTATGAGTTTTCTTCAGGAGCCATGTGAGTTTTCTGTTTATAAAGGATTGCCATTGACAGGCACCGCATGCGGGCCCAGAAAGAGTATTGGCAGAATCAAGGTTGAAGTACTGGATTATTCGTGGGAGGAACAAGGGAAAAAAAGATCAGTTCAAAGTGTATTACATGCCGTCGTCTTATAAAACCACTATTGCGGCAACAAATGTCAAACCTGCCGGACTTCGGATTAAAACCATTTACGCCTGTGGGAGCATTCAGTAAGTATTTGACTTAGCATTTGCAAATTTGAGGCCTTCATATTGCATAAAATTCTAAATAATCTCAAGCTGAAGATATTATCAATGCTTCACAGTTCTTTGCTACCCCTTTTCTTCCTCGAGGTTACGATGAAAGTGTTACTGTATTTGGTCAGAGGAAGATTAATTGTGGTAGATAAACTGAAAATCTCCCCATAAAATTCGCCGCACGTAGCTTGAAGAAACTATAGTTTTGTTAATGATGATTTTGTCAAACCTAAGAAGCTTGCTTGTGGTGGGGCACTGCCCAGGCCACTATTGGCGATCTTGGTTTCTGGTCATAGCTGCCTATCAGGAAGATACATGGCACTAATGAATAGTCACAAGTTACTTAAAGGAAAATTATAGCATAAAAAACATTCTAATGTCATAGATGCTGGGGGATTCTCTTTAGCTGGAGATATCAATAGTAGAATGTGATGAATCACTGTCTGCTTCGGACAGCTCTGATTGGATGGGTTTTTTTCCATCTTCCAAGGAACAATATAGCATTCTTAACTCATTGTAATAATTAATTTGCATATCCAAAACTGACGTTAGTTATGACATACTTTAGTTATATTATTATGGGTCAATGCGAATATGTCTGACAGCCTCATTCCTTATGAACATCTTCCATGTGGTTTTTTTAGATTTACGTTGGCATTATTAACTTGAAACTGAACCATACCAGAGCACCTTTGATGTCACGTCCTTCTTTAGAAACGGTAAAAAAGCCAAAGTCAATTCGACAAAAGCCTTCTTTCCGAATCCCTGTTGTACTTTTCATCCTTTCTAAGAAAGGTGTGGTTGACATCAGTGCCCCGATTTCAAGGGTTTCTCTAGTTGTCTTTAAAGTTGACTTAACCTAAAATAATTATATCTTGTTGTCTGCGACTACTTACACCCTTGGAAAACAGTTGACTGGGTTCTAATTTTAAAGAAATTGATCAACTGGATTTTGTTATGAGGTTATCGACAGTTCCTGAAAAAAATGTGCAGAATGCCACATCTTTTTCTGTTCAAAGATTATGTAATCCCTCACTTTAATTTCGTAAAATCTAGAAAACTTTAAGCACTGTATGGGACACTTTAGAGCAATCCTAAACACCTTAGATAAAGTTGTCAATTCTGTGCGATAAAAGTGAAAAATTAACCACATAAGTATATCGCTTAGATATCTATGGGCATACTGTTGTTTTCAACCAGATAGTGACAGCTGTGCCCTTGGGCTCTTAGTTGAATAATGAGTAAAATTGCTTGATTTATGTGTTGGTGTTGAGCTCCTGACGAAAAACATTTATTAAATTTTATAGAATATACAAGCAACTTTAAAAACAAATGAAATTCCTATTCTTGAGAGACTTTAAGGGGCCTTGGCTCAAAAGCTTTTACTTAATCCTTAACTAAACAATTTCTTTGAGGATTGTGTGCTTTCATTATTCAGATACAAAACATTTCATACAAACATCTAGTACATCTTACAACTAGTAAATCACGGATTTTAACGTGTGTCGTTATGACACGTGACGCAAAACTCTGAGATCTTATTGAACATTTAGCATATTGGAAAACTATACTAACTTTCTCTCATAATAATAACATCAGTAAATGTTCCGAAAAAGGACAGAAAACGATATTATGCTCGGATATTATTACCCATGATCTTCCTTTGACAGTGATTTTTGAAAACATTTGTAACTGTGCTTGCTCTAGACTTAAAATGAACGTAAGTCTTGCTTACTCTTAAACGTCGATTCGTTGATATTTTTAACAAAAACGAAAAATTTCTTAATTAGTACTATTGTGAAATTTTAGTTCTGTGATGTTACATAACAGATATTTTACGAAAATACTTTGTCACGAGAGCTTCCGGTATTAAATGTGTACCGGAAATCACAATTCATTACAACTATTTTTAGGGTTTCCAATCTTTTAAAGCATAAAATAGCAGATATTTTAATATTTTAAACGGACACTAAAACAATTATAGAGTGTATTGTAGATCATCAATTTTGCTTAAGACTGCATCAGCAAATGAATTTTTTGCAACGTTCTTATGTTTATACAAACACAATTTCAGACGATTTTTCAACGAATTGAATGTAAAATGTTTGAATTTGGCATCAAAGGGTGCGAAGTGACCACACGAGGTATTTCACATGGAAAACAATTATGGTAATTCTACATCAAAGGGCTGCGTGGAAATAATTAAAGTTACCATTACAATGGAATGTCTTCATTCTGCTTCTCTCCCGTTGGGCAGCTGAGGATTATTATTTTGAGTTGTTATTGCCTTTTAGAACAAATTGCTGTGGAGACCCGTCTAATTGGCATACGATCCCCAGATGATCACAGTTATACCGCGTAACGGCTTGTTTGATACACATCATTTGCTAAAAACGTCCTTTTTCTTAGAATCCGATAACTAGCAGGGGATGATCTTAATTGTTCTGTATTGGAAAAGCAGTATTTTGACTAGTTTGGTAGACTATGCTATGTCTTGCTTAACCGAAGTGCGCAACATCTTATGGTATTTTTATATATTCCACAGTCTGCGACAAAAGAAGCCTGAATTGTAGAATTTAGCAGGTGATAGTAAAGCATGGTTTAAACTTGGTAATATTTCCATAAAAACACGCATGCGACATCTGAACAAAGGTGGAAGATCTTTCGATGCCTTTTCGCTTTAAAGCGTCAAGTTGATTTCAACTTATAACTCAGTGTTTGCGAATTAATTTCATAGTTTCCGTGAAAGTTAAATACAGTTTAAAACTCAATTATGTTTGATTCAACACCAAAGTATAAGTTGACTGTAAATTGCTATCTTATATATTTCCCAATAATTGGATCTAATAGAGATTCCAAACATTTTTACGCGTCCTGGTAGTTTTAAGGATTGACTGTCAGATTCATTTCAAAGGTGCTGTCCCGTATTGGTAACAGGAAGTAGCTTTCATGTCCTGACAGCAATGATTATGACAGGAGTAGTGCATGTAAACGAAGTCTGAAACAAAGTGCATTACGGAGTTTTAAAACAGTAAAATTGTCTGGAACTATTCAAACTTTGCTGTAGATAGAGTTACAAAAGTTATCGTGAGGTATGAAATTAATGCAAACGGCAGTAGCGTCAGGCTGAAACGTGATAAGTGTAGTGTGTTTAAAAAGACCGCTTGATGTGATTCCCTTGCTATTCACTCTTTGATATTTGTTTTTAGAGTTAGCTCTGTTTTTGTTTTGCTGATAAACAGTGATGCTTTCTGGCTAACACTTCCTTTAGAAATATTAGAATGACTTTGTACTTCATAAATAATAATAAATAATCGTAAGCCTCGGGTGAAAGGACACCATGCATTCCAAAATAAATCTGCTGTTTGTGAAATACTAATTTGTATGATTAAAGATGAAACAAAGTGAAGCCAAAACACAGTAAACTTCCAATCAAATATGTTAAACATGAAGAAACCACTCCTAGGACAGCTGCCAGAATCTTTGGCGAGAATCATGCATCTGTAAAATATTAAGGATGAAAGCGGTAATTGACGGGTACATCGCCGTGCACTTACAGGTACTTACGCCTCCGTAGGAGGCATTGAATTAACATGCATGTATTTTACATGGAGCAAAGACAAGTAGAAGGTGCAGAGGAAAAAATGTAAAACTAAAAATCGCGGGCTTTATCTACTCGCTCCCTGAACAAAAATGGGTTTTGCTACTGATGTGCTTGTCTGCGTTTTGGCTTATATCGGTAAAAAAATATGCTGGAAAAGGGGAGGACTTATCTGAGGAAGAATACTGTATATAATCTAAAAACAAGGATTTCCGTTCGCATAGAAAAGATGACGTGATAGATTTTACAAGGAGGACCCCATCGGAATCTTGGACACGAATTATTTTTTGTACTTTCTTGTACCTGACATGCTCGGGTATGTCTTTATTTGCTTGTTTTATTTTTCTCAGTCTAATTGCTTTTCCTTGAAATTAATTTAATGAGCCTACAAAAGATCAGTATCAACTAAGTCTGTTCTGAAACTGTGGCCAAAATCCGGGCTAAAATTCTTGTTAAGCTTTTCTAAAAAGTGTAACTGCGTTTAATCCCTAAGGCTCAAGTATTACGATTGTTGTTGTACTTAAGCTTCTTAGCTGCCGAGCTGAGTAACCTTTACTATTTTATACCATGATGGTTATTTTGTTCTTTTCAAGAAGGTTAATGTCAAGGAATATTTAGTTCCTAAAACAAAACTGTTGTTTGGCCGTCAAGGACATTGTTTGAACGAAGTTAACTGATTTCAAAAATACTTTACTTCCTAGAAATATGTTGGTGAATTTACGATAAATTAATTGAGAACCTGTAGCAAAGGTTACTAGAACGAATACATAGTAATTCAGAATAGTTACAGAATTTTGGAGTTGTATTTTCGTCTTAAGGTTGTTGTGTCGTCGTGACTTGAAGTCGATCATAATCGATCGTGATCATCAGGTAAAAGGATTAACAGAGTTGCTACTAAGACGTACCGAAAAAAACAAATCATCTCTCACTTATCGTTGTTTATTTTTCTATCACAACTTATTGCCGACTTTATTCAACGCATTTTTCACCATTTTCCCGCATTCATTACAAATTGTTAGCCAGATATGATTCACGCCGTGTTCTTGTATTTCTGATGGTCTCTTGTTGCCAGATATTAAGTTCGTTCTCTCTAAAGCAAAAACACTTTATTACTGCTGATCAAAATAGTAAACATATGTAGATTACAAGAAATTTTGACAGCCAAAAAATCCAGCTGCAGTTTCAAAGTTAACACCTCTGTAAGTAATGGAACTTACTCGCTGTATATTCAACTTGGAAAAATGGTCCGGCGTGAGAAGGCCGTGAGTTTTGTCAAGATAAAGGCAATATTTTCTTGGCAAAGAAAGCGAAATTGGTTTTAAGAGGCAACTTGAAAGCAGTTACAAATGGAAGTAGACCTCTCGTCGGTGGGTGACATATGGAAGTTAGGTTGTGATTTTGATAACTGAAGCTTCAAACAAGGTCACTCGGCTGTCATTTGATCGTGCCTTAGTGGGTCACTATTAAGGTATCAATAAGTACATTAATTCTGAAATCTCATGTTATCTACAAAGACATTACAGACAATTTGTCCCAGTACCTATCAATTTGTTTTTTGAGACATTTTCTTGCAGTTTACATGTGGCAAAGATTAACAGCAAGATTTCTGGAAATCAAACAGGTGATGGAATTCTGCATTTAGTAATTTCGGACCTTCTTGGCATAATCGTCTGAGAATTTCATATTCACTATTTAGTAGTTCATTCAAATAGTCTATCTTCATATTTAGGTAATGCATGCTGTAATTTGACGATTTGATCCACATGTGATCATGAAAGAAATTCCACAAACCATCAACAATCAGTATGACAACAATGTTTTTCATGACAATTACATGACGCTGCATTTAAGAGTTAGTGACTACATTGTGCAGCTGAGCTAGTTGGCAGATGTGCAGCTGTTAAAAGCAGCAGTTCTCAAGAGATGTTGGTAAATTATCTTGTACTAGTTACCGGCACATATCGTACCTGAACATGACCTCTGTTTGCATGCGTCGATCAATGAATCAATGAAGGACCGAATTAATACGATACGACGTTGTTGTGATAGACAATACCTTGCTCTTTTTAACCCCAATCCACCTCATCAAATCGGGTAGAAAGTATTCAGTTTATTTCATCGTTGCTCAAAAACATACTATGAAAATGTTAGTATCCTTCAAATGTTGTTATTCCAGACTCATTTCAGTTTGTGGCGTTTGTTATGACGATATTTCGTAACTCCAAAACATTCTTTAGCTGTAGGGTAGCCTATCCTGGCAGAGTTGCCCGGTAAGCGGCACGATTCTACGTCAACTACTAAATACGATAATACGATTAGCTGATCGTGTTTTATGCAGTTTTTGCTTCCCACAAGGAGGGTGTTTTTCCACCGGGGTTTTGTTTCTTTGTTAGCTGGTTGATTTGACTGCCGATTTGCAAATAAGTCAATCAGTTATAAACGTATCCTTCATCTATAAATATTACAGCATGTTGATGTAATGACTAGCCCAACCTAATTCTTTTTTGTCATTTTCAGATCCAATCCTAGATTCTGGATCACTTTGAAATTTTTTAGTGATATCTTTATGCAACCACAACGAGAAAAGATATCCTCGTGGGGAAAATACCACTTACCTTAAGTACATACTTCTAAAATTTTCAGACATAAGGCATTTGTTTCCGGCGGACATCGTACAACAAACTTAAATTTGCACCAATTTTGTGGTTATACTTCGGATTAGAATGATATTGATAAGAGAGGGCTTAGAAATTAACAAATTAACGATCCTTTGTCATGCTCACTGGCACCAAGATGATATTGAACAATATTTGAGCAAAATTTAAAAAAGAAAGTGTATTCGACATTGAAATGTGAGTTCAAAAACCTGTATTCCAAGAAGAAAATTCAAATAAATTCACACTGAAATATTATCCTTTTGTGACTAATGTATACAATAATGATGAGCTCAATTATTGTAAAATGTTGTTGTGATTATTAGCTGATCTAAGCAACTTAAATTCCTCAGTTATAATCCCTTTTACGAGTAAGTCGATTTCTCAACACTTCACAACTAGCAGCAGGAAGGACGTCAGAGGATTTCTCAACACTTGCATCTTATTTTGTTTCATTGCCACTAATGCCACGTACAAACATGTCTTGCCTGTATCAATTGTTAAAACACAAGACTGTCAAAGCATAACTGAAGGATTTTTGTATCTAATGAAAAGGAGCTTCTCATCACAACTATGCTGCAATGGTGCTGTTTCTGCTATCACTCCTGCATGTAATAATAATAATAATAATAATAATAATAATAATAATAATAATAATAATAATAGGCACCACTTGTCAATAT